>OMKL01049334.1:0-10499 GCA_900302295.1 Parasudis fraserbrunneri
AGACTGAGTCTTACAAGGAAAAATCTGCTGAGGGCAAATTTCCATTCAGCTAAAAGCTGCAGGCAAAACAGAACAAATGAAAAAAATGACAGTGCCCTACACAGTTACATAACAATTGCCCTCTATGCACACACATTCTCTTAACAAAAGGGACCCTGCGACGCATATTAGATCATATGTACGCAATGAAGTGTCTCCATAAGTGTTCCCTATGTTACTGAGCAGCTGAGACGGGAACATTGAGAAACAGCATGATGGTAACTATTCAACATGGCAAGCTTTTCATTAACATCCTATAGCTAATTGTATCTGCGGTAGTCTGTATCCTGTAGTCAGCATTTGGGAATTATTCACTAAACAATCAGACAGAAACTCTCTTACTCAGCTGTGCATCAACATATTGAAACACAAGCATGGGAAAGAGCACCCTCTACTGTTGGATATCATGTTATGGAGAGAGGTAGCTCCAACCCTTATCTTCTCGTGTCTATGAAAACTTCATGTATCTTTACACTTTGGATATAGTATTAACTTTTCTTTCTTCTAATCACACTAGAAGCATATCAGTAATAAGTCAGTGGGTCTTTTTTTGCCTGGAGTATCTCTCACCACAAACCTGGGCAGTTCCCCACCCATCCCCAGTAATGATCCATAATCACTACTGCATCAGAAACAACATTGAGGGCCTTCTGAAACACTAGAACACAGAAGCATACACTCAGTGGCCACTTCATTAGGTACTGTACAGCTGCACACCTAATAAAGTGGCCACATACAACTCTGAGTGTGTTGAGTGTGGACATTTAAGTGTATGTAGATAGTGGCCACCGAGTGTGTATCCTAGGCAAGGTCCACTAAGCATGTGTTCCAAGGAAAACTCCAAGCCTCAATGTTAACACAAGGTTGTGCAAAGGTCAGCGATGTTTTTGTTTTAAACAAATGTTGCCACAGTTCAGGCCAAATTAGAGGTCAATTATTTCTGCTTCTCAAGCAGCTCACATGCTAGTCAGCTCCTCTTCATTTGGACATGACGGTTGTAGAGCCCTCGCCTCCTCTGGTCAACTCAGATTAGTATTTACCAAGCTTCAGAGGTGAAATCATTTGATCAACTTGGCAGGTAAACTAGTAGAGACTGAGCATTTTGCACACAGCAATATTCATATTGAATGCATGGATGGATGGGTGCCAAACTTCTTTTCGTTGTACTGTACTTGTGCTGTATAATGACAATAAATTTGAATCTAATCTAATCTAATCTCATCTAATGTAATGAAAACACGATCATTTCTGCACTACACAACTTCAATGAACATTTTTTCAGAATAAAAAACAATACTAACGTTCTTGCAAGGACATGACCAATACATCAAAACAGACACAATGGAATTGGAACCATTAAATATACTCAAGACAAGAATTTATTTTTCATTTTATCAAAAAATCCTCCACCTTGTTCAGTAGCCAAGAAAACAACAAGATAAAATGTGAGTATACAAAGAAAACCTACACTTGCGAGTGCTACATTGCAACATTCCATTCATCCTTAGAGGGGGTGTTTCATAGACACATATAAAGCTTAAATTCCCTAGTGTTATTCCAGCATCCTCTCTGACCGTTCAGCCAAACTAATAAGGGGGAAATCCCTCTCATTCAATACCTTTTGACAAATAGAGAAGGCTCAATGGGTTATGAGTTAGTCTGAAGTCCTAGAATTTCAATAACTTTCAAAAGGAAGATGCTCTATGCTGTAGGTTCATAGATGGATGAGTGCATGTGTTCAAATGAGACAGTGACCCCATCCAACCTTCCTTCTGTTGAACCACAGAGATGTACCGTACCAAATACAATACGGATTGATCAAAACAAACTGGTAAGTGTGCCTCTTTCATCAATTATATTCTTGTTCTGATATTTCTTTAAGCAGACACAGGGACCCTCTCAGTTTTTTTTCATAACTGGAAGGTAGCGGAGGTCTGTGACATTGCGTTGTATATGAACGTGTTGTTGAAGGGCACAAACTGGTGGCTGATGATCTTGATGGCCTCTTGGGCTGCCGATCCTAAACAAAGATAACGGTAAAACATATATATCAGCTCGACATTAGCGCAATAGGGGGTGAACGCATTATCTATAATCATAATCTCAATAAATCTCTGAAAAACAAACCAACCTCCCAAAAACGCAGCGACAGTGTGGGGCTCGGCTGCACCGTAACGACAGCTGTGGGTGACAAGAAGGACAAAGAAGAAACAAAGTCCCCAGTTACACTTGTCCTTTTAATACAATTCTTTATCATCCGATCACCCCGGGACGCATTAACCGTCAGGTCTGAACAGTCCCCAGATTGGATTCTGGTCGCACTGTGATCTGATGAGTCAGATCGCAGGTGGTCAGAAAATGACACAGTCTGGACATAATCCAGCCACAATGCACATATGAGCAATGTAAAGAGATGGAGAGGAAGAGGGGGAAAAACTGACGTGGGCACAATCCAGCCACAGAAGACGCATAACAGTCATTTTCCAGCCAAGTTTAGACATAGAGCAATGCGACCTCACAGCATCCTATCTTTATGATCAGATCTCAAAAATCACATTGACTTCAACACTTTATCTAAACTTAATTAATGTTGTTGCACACCATTCTAATTGAATCAGTAAACACCGCTGTGGGAGGAACTTACAACTCATGGACATAGTCATCTTTGATGTTGACGTTGAGGTTGTACTCCTGCAGTAGACTGTTGACGCACAGCTTCAACTTGTTGATGTCATCCTCCACCTGGTAGTTGTAAACTCCTGAGAAGACACAACAGACACAGAAATTACACTAATGAATGAATGAAAGAATGACTGCATTTCTATATGGTAACAGAGGAATTGTGTTGCTTGCTACTGCTTGTTACTGTGGGCAACATGCTGTTGCGATGTTTGCTAATATCAATCAATGCAAGGGAATCAAATGTAGCCCGTTCGAGTTGAAACGGTCTACAGTGCTTTTCTAGCACTTGAACGCAAAGCGCCGAACCCTTAACCCTTGTCAGACAGCCCAACGTTTGCTGGTCAAGAACATTAGCTAATATTACAGCAGCATGATCTACCAGCAGGGATACTATACAGCAGTGCACAGAAGCAGTTTCTATAGTTACCGTGTGCAGAGCGCCTGCCTGCCTAACTAGTCATATGTGAAGCACAGGGAGACTCCGCGGTTCCAAGCCGGTCCGCAGGTGGAGTGTCGCTTACCGTCTGTAAAGACCAGCAGTGCCATGCTCAGAGCAGCGAGCACTCTACCCAATGAACTACACAGGACCACAAGCAACTGTGTAACTAACTACATACACCAATATGAATACACAACTGACTGATGTTTCAATGGAATTTCAAAGCAAATTATCTGGTACATGGTGTAATCTAATGAGCCTACCCTTGTCTCTCTTTGTGACAACGTGATTGAGAGACAGTGAGATTTTATCAGACCCGTCTCTCTGGGTTCTCAGGCAGAAACGTAAGCCTTGGTCTTACCTGGGTATCGGGAGTGCTGTAGGTAGAAACGATCGACGGAGCGCAGCATGAGGTAGAGGACCATCTCACTGTCTGGGCTGTCCATGCACGACGCTGAGGAGACCCAACACAACAGTTATCACGCCACCCTGCCTGACATAGCTGGGGTTCTAATAAATACTTGACTCTGCTTATTCAAGGGTGCCAAGAGTAATAGGAAGTGTAACAGCACAGTTAAAGCACAGCAGAAGATGAGGACGGAAAGAGACAGAAGAGGGATGAACTGCAGAATATGAGGTCCAACTTACTAATTTCATCTTTATTGACTGAATCCACACTGTATTCCTCAGCCAGAGACCTGCAGCGCACCACCCTCAGGAAGGCTGAATTCTTACCTAGACGGCAATAAATACACATAAAGGCAGAGAGCTTAAATGCAAACTGACCAAATACATCTAGCATCGGAAAGATAACCTTGGGTGGTGTTTCTATAGACCCTCACGCGTGTTGTAATTGTTCTGACCAAATAAGGGAGGGCTGCGCCTTCAGGCATGGGAAAATTAATGGGTTATTAAACTTGCTTTGTCTGTGGTTCACACTGGCTTTTTACCTTGAACAAGGTCTTCTAATATCGATTTCTGTCTCTGCTAAGGTAGAGGATTTTGAATTTCAAAGTGGCAGTTTAAAAAAAGGAAAGATTGCTAGCCAAAACCAGCTTAGCATTGCAGCTCAGGTCACCTGACATCACCAGCTCCAGGACATTCTCATAGTGGGGGCATAGCGAAATTGCAACATCCAGTCATTTAGTGTTAGCAATGTAGCTCTTAAAATTGGGCTAGTTAGCAAAACATATAATCCTCCTGTAAAACATCACTTTATCTCTCACCCCAAATGCAGTATAAAAGGACAAAATTACTGGTAAACGGGAAAGGAAAACACTGATCATTTTCACCATAAAAGGACTTTTGTCGCCATTGTCAAAATGACAACACTTGAGAGGTCTATTATCCAGTCGTGGGGGGCAATCAAAAAATGAAAAAAGGGTCCCTTCCTCAATCCTCAATTCCTTCGTGACCTGGAAACTTAAAAACTGCCGCCATCTTTAAGGCCGTTTCAAAGCCATAGGAAACACACAGAGGAAGCCTGAGGTTTCCTCCCTTGTCTACTCCAGCAGAGGACACATATGTGAGATCTCTGACGTAGGCTGTTAGAGGTACAAAGCTCCTACCGCAAACGTCACTTCAAAAAGACAAGTGAACAAGGACATTCCATTTCTTCTAACACATTTGTTTCCTCCACCTCTTCTCTTGAAGAGACACAAACAAACATCTATTAAACTTTGGAATGGACCCCAGGTCGTCTTCTTTTGTTCAATTTTGGTAGAAGAAAGGCTGCGATTGGCTGTAGACCGTATGACATGATCACATTAAGCTGAAATTCTCTTAGAACTGGAATAGATAGAAAGGTCTATGGAGTTGTCATGAGACGATCCCAGAACAGAGCACTAATTTGCCAGTAGAGTTGTGTAATGGTGTTTGGTGGAGTTTCCAGTCACTGAAGTGGACCCTGGGCATGGTTATGTGCAGGACTGCCATGACACCTCCAGTAAGTGTGTCCATGACCCTTCTCGTGTGCTATAGAAGCCATAACACTGATGGTACCTTTAACATAATGTTTATTCAAACACTCTGGCTCTGACCAAGATTGTGTTGCACAGACAAAATGCACAAAACTGCTCCTCAGTTGCATGAGGTAGTAGCCATAACTCATACACAATATATGTATGCATTTATATGTATGTATGTACGCATCTGTTTTTGTTTGAACTGGGCGCTACCTCATATTTGCATGGCCAAACAACAAAACATCATTATGTGTGCAAATGGATTTACATATACAGTACATGCTGCCAGCACTCCCAGCGTCTACTCTCCACTCATTATGGATGGTTTGTGAATAGCATTGGCATCCTATTTTTGTCATTTTGGAGATATAGCGCATGATGAATCAGGGCCTCCTTCTAGTTAGAAGCAAAAGATGTCATCCCTGTGCTTGGTGCTTCCACACAGAAATCAGAGAGTCCAAACAGAGTATAAAGTGATTCCACAGTGATAGCACTACAGCTCCACCAATACTGCTCCACCTACACAGTAGCATGCTCAGAGAAATGACTGACTTAATGTTAAACAACAACCACACCACTGTATTACAGCAACGCCTGACTGGCATGCTGCTTTGAGTTAGGCTTGAATAAACAACATCTAATTTACTGGCATAAGTCAGTTCCTATTCACATAATCCACAAATATGATACAGCTGTATGTTGTTCAGTCATATCTGAAATCTTCTATTATAGTGTATTATGTACATGTATAACTAGGGGAGTGGGTTTCCATTAGACTACTTACAGAACAGTTTGATGTCCTCTTCAGAGATGCTCTCTGGTGGCTAGTGGAATGAGGAGATAAAACCAAGTCATTTAAACGAGAAAGCCTGTTTAATTCAACTGCATTTAAAACTTGAACAGCACTCAGGAGATATGCAACACCGGTGTTACAGCAAATATCTGCCTGTAAAGCCACCCTCCAAGTCATGAATATTCAGGTGCATACGAAGTAGATGGAGGAAACTCATCATAATACCGTGCAGTCCGAGTAGGCCCCACCATCAACCACTCTCGTGTACCCACCTGGCATTCCTGAGTCTATGGTATATACCGTACTGGCCTGAATATAAGACAACCCTGATCATAAGATGACCCCCCCTTTTTCAAAACAATTTTTGAAAAAGATTTTTTTGAAGATCAAATCTTGTTTTTAGAACATATGAACCTTGAGACAGCAACTTACCAAAAATGCCATACTAGCTTACTGAGAATGGTTGAACATTCTTTACCGCAATACCGCCTCACTTTTTCAGGTGTAATTTGCAGCAAAAAACACCATCTTATATTCTTGACAATACAGTATTACTTACTTACTTAAGCCTTTATATTCCTTGTGGAATATAGGCCATCGATGAATCGCTTCCAGCCCTTCTAGGTACTATTTATACCAATGGCTAAAACTCTGACATCCATCTGTGCTGACAATCTTAAACTAATTTGTGTAAAAAAAAAAAAAATAAATAAATAAAAAAAAAATCAATAGTGCAGGTCCTTGGCTGACAGTCAAGCTATAAACCAAGTTTGAGCTACATCGAATAAGAAATGTTTGAGTTATCGTGAGGACACTCAGACACACACAAAGACACACATTACCCCACTGCCCTTCACGTGCAGATAATAATAACATGATGAAGAGCAATGCACTTGTTCACTGAGCTTGCGGGACGGTCGTACCTTTCCAACTGACTGCAGGAGACTTTCTACATGCTTGGACACGACTGCAGCGTCTTGCATGGCCTTTTCCCTGTAACTGGGAACACATGCCTTCATTAGCAACACAGCAACAACATGATCACATTAGACACAAGGCAGGGTCTGTGTCTGGAAAAGAGATTAAGTACTGGCCAGAAAAGGGCCAGAGACACAGCCAATTAGTCACTGCATCCACTGGCTTCACAATATGCTTTTCCTCCAGTTTCACTGAGATAATTTCTTCATGTCCTGTGATGTAAACTGTCCTCCATTTGACTTGCCCATCCCAGTCTAAATCAATTAAGCGCTCAGATGCTGGCCATTTGCTTGCAACACACATATAACCAGACCTACAAACTCATGCGGGATGAAAAAGGTGATGGGCATGACACTGCCTCTTGCACTTTAAGTGTCATTTTATCCAAATATTTATATATTTGATGTCTCCTAAATTATGAATGCTTCAGATCACTGTGTTACTTACTGTAGGTGGCAAATGTGTGTGGTGGGGGTTGGCTGATTTAAGTTGTCTGCTCAATCCCAAACTAAACTCCATCATGAAGATTTAGCTACCAACCTTGACCCAGCTTGCCCTTCTTATCTTGGAAAAAGTTCTGAGGTGCGTACCTAGAATTATTTCTCCCATTTCAGAGAATAATAACTGCTGTGCTCAAATGTTGCTCTCTTCACTTTCTCTCATCAGGTCCTGGGCTGTATGAAGCCCGACTCAGCATTAGTCTGAATAATAATCACAAGAGCTAAACATTCCCTCCTCTCCCAGTCTATCAACAGTCTGGACTGCACATTCCCTCCTCTCCCAGTCTATCAACAGTCTGGACTGCACATTCCCTCCTCTCCCAGTCTATCAACAGTCTGGACTGCACATTCCCTCCTCTCCCAGTCTATCAACAGTCTGGACTGCACATTCCCTCCTCTCCCAGTCTATCAACAGTCTGGACTGCACCGATGCAGTAGTGCGTGGCGCGTTCCAGGAGCGCGTGCCAGGGGCCTTTTTCTTTTCTCCCAGTCACTCAGTCTTGACAACTAGAATGTAGTGGGCTATAATCAGAAGGCATAACTTTAAGTTCTTATGCCCTTTGGCTTTCTGCTTGGAGTTGTAGTTAGCCCAGCATTAATGAGATAAAAACTCATCGGATCTACACGAATCACACAGATGACCTATTTTAGATTCAAAATGGGAAATTTCGCCAAAAGCGACTCGTTTGCAGGTCTGTATACCACATTGACTTTCTAATTAAAGCTCTTTGGCTGCAAGTGATATCATAAATATAAATGATTAAATACTCCTTGTTAAATCTGTGAGATCAAGTTACAGATGATTCATATACAGAGAGTGAGAAAAATCTAGTAAGAATAGCATATCAAGCAGGGCTATTTCATCATATAGGCAGGCTAGAAACTGCCTCTACTGTACTTACACATTCTGCAGGTTGATGAACTTCTGAGAATCTGCAACCATATCTGGGATGGTGCCTCGTAAAGGTAGCTTGCCATTGCCTTCATTCTGGACAAACTCCTTGACAGCTCGCAACATCACCCAGAAGGATGGGGTCTGGTATGAACACACACAGACATATGTACAGGAACAAGAGTATTCCTTGGTTCATCCATTGACAATGGCTAAAAAACAGCTTCCTTTAGTAAATATTTACAAGTAGATGATAGATCCATGGTAGTTATGGACATGTCATAAAGAGAAAAGTCAAAACAGCACTGATTGCAAAAATGGCAATAAACTCACCTGTGAGGTGATGCTGTTACACTGTTCACTATTGAAGAAGTCATCCACTGCACTAGGAATCTAGAGAATGTAGAGAGGAGTTACTAGGAGAGAACTGAACCAGTCCATCTAGTGTAAAGGATAGGGGACAGGGTTAAAGCTGTGGTATAAGATAAAAGGGAATAAGGTAGACTGTGAATTGGATGTGGCACCTTGGTAGGATTTAGAGCAGTATTAACATTCTTGATGGCCTCATCAAAGTTTTCTTCATCCTCAGGGATGCCATTCTCATTCTTTAAGATCCCTGAGTAAAAGAACATGCAAAAGCAAAGCCATATACTTGTAACACACAAAGTCAGCTGATAGGGTCCATTAAGTAAATAAAACCAGGGGATGAAATGATATTACCTTGCCGAATAAGTTGTCTGAAGGCCTCCTTCTCTTTGTAATTTTTTGGTAGCTGACAGTTGTGCTACAGAACACAAAAGCAACATAATATTTTATTGCTGCCCAAACGGCACAAAATCGTACATTCTTGATCAAAAACAGCTGCTGCAGTTTATGCCAGACTTTGCATGGCCAAGGCCAATTAAGTCTTAATTTACCTCACTGGACCATTTCTCCAAGTATTTGGCAACAATGATGATCCATGGGGTGTGACTATGATCCTACAGACCACAGGAATGAGGAGGGACAAAATCAGTAGTGTAAACCTAGCAGTCAAAATCAAGATACATCCACATCCACACAAACACACCGACACCCAAATAGATGCGCACCTTCTTCTCCATACTGTCCAGCTCATAAGACTGGATGTGGTCTTTCAGTTCACCAAAGGGCTGGTCTAACCTCAAGTCCTCCAACGCATTGTCTGGGTGGGACTCAATCACTGAAGGAGAAGATATATTGAAATTAAAATAAAGCTCAATTGTGAACCAGAATTAACAGTTGCATTCCTTGACCAAGTTTGTATTTGTATGTAATAGATTTATAAAATCTATTCATCCAATGGATCTGATAGGATATCATAGAGACATCAATGAGTGCAGCATTATCAGGTGCACATGTTAGTCCTACTTGCCTGTGTGCTCTCTCACCACTAGTCTCATGTAGCCGATAAGGCCGTAGGTTCTACAAACCAGGAAAGGTACACTGGCACTCCACAGCACCGAGCCCAGCCTCAAACAGGTGCTGCAGAATGAAGAAAAACACATGAAACACTTTTGTTTTCCGAAAATACGTTATAAATACAAATAACTTTTTAATACACAGACAAAGGATATAAATTAATTTCATAGAATCATAGAAATCTACTCAATAAACAGGAATTTGAAGCTTGGCAGTAAGCCCTCTACCTCTCTGGCAGCTGGACACCGATGACCAAGGAGAATCTGTGGAAGAACTCTGGGTCGCTGTCTAAGAGCTTATCCGGAATCTAACGGAGTCAGAGATCATACAAGATTTTCATCATCAGAATGACTCACAATGAGCCTGACCATTGCTGTGTGAAGTATGTCCTGTACGACTACCAAAGACTTTCTTTTGACAACAATAATGTCAACAAATATAGTCAATAATGCCATATGACATACCATCACCTTCTCCAGACCCATCCGGGTTAGTGGGAGGACGTCTATGAGGTGAAAAAGTAGTATCGGTGCACCCCTATTCATGGCATCGTTTATTGGAGTGTTTTCATATCCATAAATCCACCCAATCGATCATATCACAACTCCCCTCAGCGCTGCTGGCTGCTCGCTGTTCGCCCTCCCGTCTTGCTCGCTCTCCTCTTTAAATACTCCCCCTTTTCCATCCCGTCACTGACCTTTCTTCTGAGGCAGAAACCCTGAAGGTACGTTTATTTCCATTTCTATTAATCACTTTCTCTGCCACTAGATCT
>OMKL01049336.1:0-10734 GCA_900302295.1 Parasudis fraserbrunneri
GGGATGGGGATGTTGATACACAGCAGTGAGTCCATGAAGTCTCAAACAGTGAGGAGCAGAAGCAGGGCTGCTGCGGTCTGTGTGTGACTCTTCAAGCAGGTGAGATGACTGAAAGCGGTTCCAGTATTTCTTTGGGAGATAACAGGCTCAGTCTGAAATGTAAGAATGTACACGGGCGGGTGAGTGAAAATGTACCTGGTAAAGTCCGTGTGTGGGGAAACAATGGGTTTTTAAGCTATGGGACCCAAATTGGCTTGGGAGCCTGCGTCTGGTCGGTCCCCATGACAAGAATCAAAGAAGGTTTTTCAGTTTGGTTCTTGGGCTGAAAAGATTTAAGAACACCTGCCTTAAAGACAGCAATGATGGATGGAAACACACACAGGAATCAGCTGGTTGTGGTTCAGTTGTAATAGTGTTTAGTTGTAATGCATGTCTGTTGCTTATATGAAGTTGCTACTTGCCACTCATATAAAACATTTTTATACTGTACTATAGACAAACGGACACAACAACGAAACCCAAATAATTAAATTATGGCACTGTAGGTTTACTTGAGGCTGAGCCAGGGTGAAGCCATTGTAGTAAGTCAGCTTATTAGAGTACTTTATTTATGACATTTTGAATAAGCATGAATGTACAGTGCAGGGTAATACACTGCGTGTACACACACACACGCGCGCACGCGCATCTAAATGCGCACAGTGCACACCAGGTTTGACTTGACTTGCTACCATTAATTGAAATGTTCTCCCCCGGGTCCTCTGCGGTGAATGTAAATGCAAGGAAATGCAGCGCAGCAGTGGCTGGTCCCGAGTGACTCCGCTCAAACCACAACAGCCCCAGGCACCCTCACTCCTGAGACGGCAGCGCTCCTTCCTGTAGGAGCCTGTCATTTCCACCTGTTGATTTCCTCTTCTATCCTCATGGGAAGCTTATTGCGCTTTTTGTTGACGGAGCAAAATTAATTTGTTTTTATACCAGATTAGTTCAGTGAAGTTGACTTGTGTTGTGTGTTGTGATGCAACGCAGTCAGTTTTTTGTCTCATCTTCTTAATTACTAACTGGACTTGTAGGGTAGCTTTTTCAATCCAGGATGAACCTCAATGATGGTGTGTCATTGTATAGGGAGCCTAGCAGAGACCACGTCATGAGGATAGTATGGATGTTATTTACTGTATGTAGGGAGCCTAGCAGAGAGCATCATGAGGATAGTATGGATGTTATTTACTGTATGTAGGGAGCCTAGCAGAGAGCATCATGAGGATAGTATGGATGTTATTTACTGTATGTAGGGAGCCTAGCAGAGAGCATCATGAGGATAGTATGGATGCTGGTCCTGACACTGGTATCGGATATGGAGCTGATACCAGGCTGAAACAAGGTGCGGGTATCAGAAGAATGTCATGTGTAACATGTGAGAAATCAAAACAAGGAGATTACATTTTTTGTATGTTTGGCACAAAGACAAGTTTCTCTAAATTTCTCTAATAGATACAAATATCAACCATTTTTGTCCAGTGACCCCAAGCTAGTGGTCAAAGTCTATACTGTTCAGTAAAAAGTACATGATGCCATGTAAAAGCCTTTCTCTGCACAACAATACAGGCAGGCATGTTGGGACTCTGCTGTGGCAGCATTAAAGCCGCTTGTGTTGTTTTCTCTTTTCCGCCCTCCATTCCCCCTTTTCTCTTTTTCTGTCTCTCCCCCATGTCTCTCTCTCTCTCTCTCCGTTTCCCTTTTCTCAGCAATGATTGGACTGCTGTACCCCTGTATTGACAGCCGATTGGGCGAGCCCCACAAGTTCAAGCGCGAATGGTCCAGCGTGATGCGCTGTGTGGCTGTGTTTGTGGGCATCAACCACGCCAGCGCTGTATCCTCAAAGCGGTGACCCTTATGTTATTGCTGTTGTCGTCGTCAAACCAGTCTGTTAGTATCATGGCAAGGAGATATATGAATGAGTTAAAGCCTGACTCCCTCCACATCTGTAACAGTTGATAACCATCATCAACTAATGGATAACGCATACCAATTAGATTGTTATCTATTGATTGATGGTTATCAGTTGTTATAGATTTGGAGGTGGTCAGGTCTCGTAATGCAGACTGTGGAAGTAGATATTGTATTATGTATGCACCACATTTACCTCTTATTTTAAATCAAACCACATTGTGTGTTTCAGATGAAGGGAAATTCAACTCAGTATATTGTCATGTTAACAACAGTGTTGGCTGAATGGTTGAAATCGGGTTCATTCGAACCTTTATCGCTTGCGTCATCTTTTCCATGCTGTCGTTTAACTGCAACACAGCTGTCGAATGCTCATAGGTTGTTGAACGTTAGGTCCTTGACCCCTGCCTCTTAGAAGGTGGACTTCGCCAACAATGTGCAGCTGTCTCTGACTTTGGCTGCGTTGTCCATCGGCCTTTGGTGGACATTTGACCGCTCCCGCAGTGGCTTTGGCCTGGGTGTGGGCATCGCCCTGCTGGCAACGCTCGCAACCCAGCTCCTGGTCTACAATGGAGTCTTTCAGTGAGTACACACTGCTCTAACTATGACCCTTCCCGACAGAAGTCTGGAAAAGAGAACAGAATGCACATCGAAGAGGAGTGAACAATGTCCTCTGTGACTGTTGCACATATTTATTTTGGCAGCTTGATAGACTTCCAGTATTTAAACAATGAGTACAACTGTATTAATCATTGAAACAATGCTAGTTATTTAATTGGTTTGCTTTCTGAGATATCCCTTTGTTATTATTCGGAACGGCTTTGTGACCACGTGAGCAGCTTTAGCGAAAGAGTCTGTAAACACACACCGCAGTCTTTATATGAGGTGCCGGTATTGGCAGCAAGATTCAAATAAGGAGGAATACAGCACAGGCGCACACTCTTGTGTAGCTCCGTATAGATTCTATTATCACCAGACAGCTCACTGTCAGTAACATTGGTGAATTAACAATCTATATGGAGCTACACTTGAGTGTGCAGTATTCCTCCTCATGTGAGCGGCTTTGTCATAAAGTTAAATGTTGGACATTTGTAAAAGCAAAAGTGTGGCTGTGGCTATAATATTATCTATTTATTTATTTTTTGACAGGTATACTTCTCCAGATTTCCTGTACATTCGCTCCTGGTTACCTTGTATCTTCTTCGCAGGCGTGATAACCATGGGAAACATAGGACGACAGCTAGCCTTGGTAAGGAAGGTTTTTTTCTTTTCTTTTTTCCCCAGCATGTCTGCTAATGCCTGGCCTCTGTTGAAGAAGTATTATATATGTATACGTACTTGGGTTCTTTATTATGGATTGTGAAGTACCAGCTGCCATTGTTCCATGAATGTCCTTCTTAGAAAGACCTTTTATAGAAATCGTTTATCATCTATCATACCAACCAAAATGTACTCTGAATAGAATGGAACGGCCATGAAAATTAATTCACCTGTCATGTTTCTGACATTTTGTCCCCTCTGCCTTGTGTTGTTTTCCTCAGTATGAATACAAACTTGTTCAAGAAAAGACTCATCAGGACTAAGGGATCACTTTGCCCCATAAAACCTCTCTGCTCAGAATGACATTTTTTGCACAGACACAAACCCAGAAGAGGGACATAAAAGGACATCTGTATGCAGCATTGATTGGGATTGGTCAACCCTGGCAGAGGCGGAGCAGTCAAGCACAGCCGATGAATAATGGGCTCCTGATTCGCTGCAGAGTGCTTTTCGGTGGACAAGACAGTATTTTTGATTGGCTCTTATTAGCCTATTCAGGGCTTGGGGGAGACATCAGCTACATTATGAACATTCATTTGCTTGTTGAGCGGAGGTGAATAATGTGAGCGGAGATTTTTTTTTTTTTTATTTCTCTTGGTGCGGTTTATCTACAGTGCAGTCTGTGATTGCAAGTCAACTGGAACACGATTAGCAGCAAAGCATCTGTCGTCGTTCAGATCAACTCCGCGCTTGGGGTTTTGAAACCTTTTGGCTCCATTGTGCCAAACACTCGTACAAGATGGGATCAATTTTAAACTCTTCTCATATTTCATCATTCTCTACACATCCTTCTGCTATCTGTAGAGAATCTATAGCATATAACTAGCTTATACGTATAAAGATATATATTCCCTGCTTTTATTATGTATGATTAGCTGATATAGATGCACACTCATTGAGTGGTGTTGATTTTCTCAGTTAAAGGTGCACTATGCAGTTACAAGGGACGGGGGTTGGTTTACATTTGCAGAGCCTGCAATTAGTTTACAAAACATTTAATTTACTATACATGTAATTCTTAGAATTATTTTATGTCATAAATAAAAAACTGTGAACCAAATGTAAGCCTAGAATATGTTTGTAAACAAAATTGTGGGCCCTGCCTTTGTAAACAGCAACAACAACAAAACTGTAACTTTTCAAACAGTAACTTTTCAGGTTGCTTTCTAGCTTCAAACTGTGTTCCAGGGACCCACATTTCTTCTGAGGACAGTTTGTTTATTCAGTTATGAAAATATAGCTTCTCTGACTCCCAAAACTACATAGTGCACCTTTAAGGGATGATGGAATGTCCAGCATGTATGTCTGTGCTGGCTAATGACAGAGGGTTCTGAGTTTCAGTGTTGTACTTTCTGATGCTTTTCCAGCATCTATCCCAGTGGGTATTTTTTGCCAGCCTTGCCTGCCTCTATCCCAGGTCCCCATCTATCCCCAAGATGTAAAGTATCACTTGATCCAATGAATGAAGAGCACTTATATATATATACACATATATACCGGTATATGTGTGTGTGTGTGTGTATGTATATATATATATATATATTATAATTTGTTTTTTAATTGTTCGACCTTTAGGAAGCCTATGAGGGGCTTTGATTCAAGGAGGATTGTATAGGCTATTGCTATTCATCAATCCTCCACACAGCAGGAATGCCAAGCTGACCACCAAATTACAGAAAAGAGAAGAAGAAAAAAACAACATAGCACTTGAATAAGACTTAGTTATTCTTTATAAATCACTTATAGATGTTTAATAAACTTGAGTACTTCATATAAGTAAATGCTATAAGCTGTTCATATATACAGACAATGAACCGGGACGAGGGGGCCTACTGACTATCCCACAGCTTGAATGATGTCTTAAACAAACCTGCCAGATGACAACGGATGTCATTGTCTCGCCACTTCCGGCAAGACGAGCATATGACCAGCTGGCAGCATACATCACATACAACACCTGTGTTGCTTCTGAGGAAGGCGGTAGAGTTGCAGGCGAAAACATGTTAAGGTAAAACGTTAGGTCTGTATATACGAACGTCTTACAGTGTCACTAGATATGTCTTTTTCAATGATTAGTTAGTTGACTTGGAACAATGTTAACCTCAGCCCCAGGGAAGAGGTGTGACTCCTGACTGACAGAGAACACATATGATTCATTGATCTTTTTAATTTGATCACCTGTCTAATGAAAACTTAGGCTTTTGATGGACAGACATGAATGTTTTTTTTTTTTTTTGTAATGGAATAAGTATTTTGACTTAGCTCATAAATGAGATCCCACCGTACTAACTCTGTTAGTTGAGCATTCATAAACGTGATACTTCTCATTTACAGATATGTATAGGTAATTGGTTTACAGGTGCTTGACCATTCACCAATGTTTTCAATGGCTTATTGAGAATAGTTACAGTGTTACGACGAGTGCAAGATATGTTTACCATTTAACGTGAAGGAGTTGGAAGTTCTGTATCTGGATTTGATTTCAGAGGATGTGATGTTTGTATCATTTATGCCATGGGATTATTCTGATATGTTGACGGGGTAATTCATAAACCCCATTGAGTGACCTGTAATGGTCTGTATTTTAGGTTAATATGCGTTGACTTTAGCACAAAGAAAAGACACAGGTACAGTGTTACAAGTATGTTAAAAGATTGTCCCTGTTCTGTTTTCATCAGTTTTTAATTACTTTTTCATATGCAGTACATGTTCAATTGCTTGATTGAGAATTGGGTTTAAGTTTTTTTTTATGCAAGGAAAGAAAAAAGGGACAACTTCCTATATCCGTGAAGAGGGATGGAATACTGCAAAACAGGGTCTAATTAGAATAATTACATGGTGTCAAAAGATGGAAACTTTCAAAACAGTGTTTTTGAAATATTTTTTCATGATTAAGGCTGCATGACAGTACATACAGTAAGCCAGTGTGAAGGAACATTTTCTATGTCCTTACATAGGGTGAAATACAGTAACTCCTTTTGGAAAGCATGCTTCATATAAGCATTGTAGCAAATGCAAAGTTTTTCCCAAGAAATACAATAGACTGATTTTTATTTCTCTATCTCTTAAGGAAGTTAAGGATTTAAATTGAGTTTTTGGTTCAACTGGGATGTTATCAATCCATTCACAAATGTAACCTCTGGAACTTGAATATGTGCAATCTCTTTTGATTTAATAAAGAAATGCCTTTTGACAACTGCCTGTTTTTCTTTCCCATTCCCATGGTTTCATAATATCTGCCATTACATAAATGCTGTTGTCAATTACAAATGAATAGTTCACACAGACATTATTGAGGCAGTAACTCTGATCATGTTAATTTTAATAGTCATCCCCATCTATTGCTATTCCTCTTAACAACAGTGTTACAATTATAAAATTCAGCCTGTAACACTTTTTTATTTAATCGTGGGAATCAGAGAAATAAAATGTCCTTGACTTAGAAAAACAAGTTAGAATTCCTGGTCTTAACAATGTTAGTTGTGTTAAAGTGATACCACAGTTTCATATTTTTGTTTAATTTGTGTGAAAAGTTAAAATTTCCCGTTTGTCCAAAACAAATTAATGCCCTTTCACTATATATTTTTTTTCTTCCTTTCTTTTTTTTGGGGAATTGGAATTTTGGAATTCTATTTTAGAATACTAGAACTCCATAGCCTTCATGACCAGTAGCCTAGCCATTGTAAATTAATAATTAAATTTAAGTGTCTGTCTTCTGAGTATCATGATAGTTGATGGTCATTTCAATTTTAACCTGGTACCGGCCACTCTATAAATAATTTATCATGGTACTGCCATTGTGAAAGTCATGTATTGCCATGGTACCACTTAAGTACTTAAATAATACCAGAGTATAATCCAAGTTAAGCCATGATACCAATGGTTATATGGTATTTCCATAATTTTTTGTGGATTTTCTATGGAAAAAAATTATGGAAATACCATGCTAATTTTTTGGAAGGGTATAAGCAAGGAGGGAAATTGTGTTTACAAACTAAATTCAAATACAAAGATGAATAGTGCATGGAATCATCTCACTTTTATTCAACTTAATGATCTGTGTTTAGTGAATGCTTTGGTTAGTTTTATAGCATACAATTGTATGTTTCATCAAGGAATTACATGTTCAAAAACAATCGATGTATTGAAGTTACTGAACTGCATATGCAATGTATATATATATATATATATATATATATATATATATATACATATTATTATTTTTTAAGTGAAAATTAAAGTTTCTGTGATTTTGTCCCTCAAGGATTGGGCAAGTTATTATGAGACAATAAGTTTAGTTTTTAGAGTTGAATTAAAAGTCTAAACTCTATTCAAACCCTCAACCAATCAAGGAGAGGCATCTCTGGCGGAAATGCAGCACACCAAAGTACAATGCCATTGCAAAATTGCCCACATCAACTGGTACTGTGCTCACTGCTAATGTGGATTAATGTGTCCTGTCTTGTAGGCTACTGGCTCCCACAGACACAGGCTCTTATAGACAAAAGTAATTAAGATGAATAATCTGGATTTAAAGACCCTTTGTTTGCATTATTGCTAAATTCCAGGATAAGGACACGTTTTCTCTTTGGTTTACATGACTGTATGAGGCAATTTGCTGTGTGAATGTTATTGTTCAAGGCTAACTAGCTAGTAAAACAATAGGCGTGATGTGTCATAGCAGTAAGTGCTGCTCCAAAGAGCTAAACTCCCCACCACTAATGAATTCATTAATCTCTCTATTTATTCCTGACAAGCAATTATCTCCTCTCACAGAATGAGGGTCAGGAGGCAAGGTTGAGAGCTCTGAGATATACGCTTAGGAGAAAACATCCAAAGGTATAGCTATAGCTTTTGTCTGTTTTCCTCGTCCCACTCCGAGAGCATGGTCATGTGTTGCATTAGAACACCACTGTAATTGGTAGTGAACTTTAAACCTTTTTGAAAAACACGGCTGGGGTTGTAGTTCTCTCTCTTTCTCTCTCTCTCTCTCGCTCTCTCTCTCTCTCTCTCTCTCTCTCTCTCTCTAGCATTGGAACTCTTAGGCAAGTTTGACCTTGTGCTTGCTAAGGCGTTTTCACACACAGCAGGGCACACAGCCTATAAAAGCCCTGTAATAGTGTAAGACACGCTATGTACAATGAAATGGGTGCTATAGCTCGGAACCCCACCGCCCCGTCTCCACAGTGTCGCTGAGGGATGACCATCTGAACTAGAATAAAATCCTGTTAAATGGTGTCACAACATGAATCACTACCTCAGGAGACATCCATCACCTCTAAAAAGGTGACCACAAATGATCTGTGAACCACTAGATATTGATTACTCATGTGCTGCAGGTGTCAGGTTTAATGTTACAGCGGCTTGATAGCGTCGCCTCTGACAGCCGCTGCCCTAACTCTCCTCTGATAGATTTTAATGGTGAAATATTGATTTCTCTCTGGCCAAGGTCTGCCAGCGAGGGCCAGATCATTTGTTGGGGTAATGCAGGACACTCTGTGCTCTGGTCCCAATCAATCATTTTGACAGGGTGCACCAAAGAAAGGGAGAAGAAGAAGAAAAAAAAATCAGACATGGTGAAGCTACACCAGATACATCCACAATCAGGACTTGCAGGGCTGCAGAGCAGAGAGAGAGAGAGAGAGAGAGAGAGAGAGAACTGCAGATATCTCCAACCCTGGCTTGAGTTAATATGAATACTAACGATGTGTTTATTGAGTGGGAATGCTCTGCAAATCACAGCTGACAGGATAACAGTCAGAGTGCCTTGAGCAGGGAATGAGGATCTCGGAGAGAGGGTCTATATTTTATTTAAGCGTCTCTCGGCCGGGCTGGTAGAGAGACTCAGGTAATGTGTTGTGTTACAACTCAGTGGTCGTTCCCCCCAGCCGGAGCGATAACACACTGGCTAATGGGAAGCCATCAATCACAATCAGCCTCCTATTCCACCAGTGTCTCCACTCTCCTCAGCTTTGTAAGAGGGAGCTGGAATAGAGGCAATAATGGAGTTTTGTGGCTTAGCAGCAGCACATCCCCGAGTCATATTTTCAGCCAGAGCAATAGATGCTTTGCCATGTCAGCATGTCTTTTAATAAGAGAGCCACAATACGACCATGAGAAGCAGTTAAACCTTGGATGAGGCCTTGGTCTACTAAAGGAGAGGAGAATTAAAGCTGGGCTAGTCTCAGGTGGGCCATGTGGTGGGTGTTTGATGCCAAAAGCAGCTAATTGGTTTTTCATTACACTCTGTTCAGTCTACTGTTACAGAGACTGAACCCAGCCTACAGACAAAGGACAAATCAGTGAGTGAGTGAATGAATGAATGAATGAATGAATGAATGAATGAATGAATGAATAAAGAAATTAATGAATAAGACTAGTTGTATGAGGTTATTCACAGGTAGGCCTATACTCTCAGTATAGCTTATATCTCTATCTGGGAATGATATACCCATCTATTATCCTGTAGTCAAGTCAAGTCAGATTTATTTATATAGCCCAAATATACATGTCTCAATGGGCTTCACAGGCCCACAAAAGTACAACACCCCTGACTAACCCCCCAGAGAACTCCCACAGAAGAAAACTTAATCGGAAAAAAAGGGAAGAAACCTTAGATGGGCAATTCAATTCCCCCAACCAGGACGCCACACATGCAATAGGTGTTGAAGTGGGCAGCAATTCTGAAATGAAATACAATAAGGGAGTAATTATCGTAAAAATAATAATACAGATAATATTTATGATATTAAAAATAATATTGATGATCATAGAAAGGCACAACAGGTAATCAGAGACAACAGGGCATAACAACGTCCATGGAGATGGCATCAACGATGTCCAACGAGTAACCACCCAGAGTGATCATAGAACAACACAATGCACACACGACTGTACCACTGACATATTTGGTGGTGGGGTTACTGTATACCCACCCCACCTCACATCAGCCGTATACAGTCACCTCCTTAACTATTACTGCAAAATGAATTACCCTATATTTTGTTAAACCAAGTCTGAAAACAAGCAACTACCATAAAAGATAATAGGTAGAATTGATAATTGTTAAATTAATGATTTCTGTCAGCATCTCTGCGGGAGAAAGCAAAGACAACGCTAAAATACCATTTATTGAAGATATAGTGGTGAATACTTCTACTGAATATACCAGTGACATTATGCGTATGAATGACCAGAAGAGGGCAGAACACCACACGTCTACTCAACCAGCTTCACTGTGTGTCGTCCGTACAGCTCTACACACTGTAAACAGTCTGATAGTACCACATAGAGTGCGTTTGACCACAATGAAGAATAAGAGGAAAAAAATGAAAAGGAAAAAAATCTTTCTATATATATATATATATATATAATATTTTTGACTGAAAGAGTTTTTTTTTTTTTTTTGTGATGTCATTCAGTAGGCTACATGTGCTGGTGAGTTAACTGTAACTACATCGCATGTTT
>OMKL01049339.1:13191-23273 GCA_900302295.1 Parasudis fraserbrunneri
AGAAATGCAGCATTTCAAGGGTAAAACCACAGGAATACTATATTGATTCACCATCAGTTTTTATAATATTCCACTATAGAAATACTATGGTGAATCACTATAGTGTTTCTTTGGTAAATCTATAGTGTGTATGAAAAAAACATAATACTACAGTATAAATCACTACAGCATTTCTGTGATAAATCTCTATAGTGTGTACAAAAAACAACACAGGAATACTATAGGTTTTACTATGGTTCATTTTTATATGGGCCGTTCGCACTCACTCTCAATGAACACTGAAAACAATGGCCGCTGTGGAGGAAAATTGACACGTTACAAAAAAGTTTCCGCGCGGCACCTCGCGAAAAGAACAAAACAACATACACACGTAGCAAACCACGTCTTTTGGAAGTATGAATTCTGCTGTAGACCCACAAACTCATACAGTTGCAGTCAGGATGGAAAATTGCTGCCAGCCAATCCGACAAAAGCTTTTTTTTTGTTTTTGTACTCTGCCAGGCACTTTGGCAGGTAACCAAGCATCAGTTTGGAGGTTCTTTGCTAGCTGATGAAAGATTTTCTAAAGGTGTTTTTCTGTCTCTCACTGTGCAGGTTGTTTCTGTTGAGAGTCAGTCAAAGCAACCCCAAGGCGTTTGTACTCACACTGTGCCATCATCAGAAAATCAAACATTTCCAGATCTTACCGGTAGGCATCTCTTGTGTTTTCTTTTCTTTAAATCACAGTGTCAACAAGGAATGTTGAACGTTTACTGCATCATTAATCATTTTTGTTTCATCATTATCACCATTAAAGGGAATTTTTTTTAACCAAAAGCCAAGTAATCCAAAATGCACCAAGAAGAGAATTTGATTTTCTAATTTACATGCTCCTCCTCTTGTCCCCCGTCTGTGCATGTGTGTGTGTGATTGTTTGTGTCTGCGTTTGTGTGTTGTCTTCCTTGGTCCGCATCATCCGGATTATCCTGGGTCTGGATTATCCGCCTCCGTTAGTGTGAAGAGGATGGGCAGGTCTTCTTCAGCCTTGACGACGGCTCCACCAAATTCATCGACCTGATTCAGCTGGTGGAGTTCTACCAGCTCAACAGAGGAGTGCTGCCTTGCAAACTCAGACACCCCTGCACCGTCGTGGCCTTATGACATCATCTGACCCATGACCCTTGATCACTTGACCTGACTCTGCCTAAAACAAAACAAAACAAACAAACAGAATTTTGTTTGTTGGTTGGTTCTTTTGTTTTTATCTTTTTTTTTTGAGAAGCTGGTGAATGAACTGATGTTTCATTGTCGTTGTTACTTTTTTGTTGACGTGAGTCTGCAAGAGACTGCTGACTGATTGGTTGGTTGGTAGTTTGGATGTTGAGGAGTCCAAACACTCCTCTTAAACAGGAGGTCCTCGAGGAGGAGAAGAAGAGGAGAGACTCTTAGTTCAAGGAAATGATCACTGGAATAAATGCACAAAAATACGGTACTATCCAAGGTGGTGATGTTTGTATTCGTCAAAGATACGGACAATATCCAGAAGATTACACTCTGGATCTTTGACGGATTCTATTTTAAGATATCTCCGTATATGGACAAGATTGGACCTGGAAAAATCCCAAATCCGGATACCCATCCGTGAAATATACATATCATATCCTAAAATGTAATCCACTAAAGATATTTTGTCGGATCTTCTCACATATTAAGTGCATCTTTGACGGATTCTATTTTAAGATATCTCCGTAAACGGACAGGATTGAACTTGGAAAAATCCCAAATCCACATCCGTGCAATATACATAATATCCTAAAATTTGATTCACTATAGATCCTTTTTCGGATCTTTTCACATATTAAGTGCATCTTTGATGTATCCTGTTTTGATATATTGGATGTAAATGGACCAAAACTATTTACCCGACAGATATCGTTTCACATATTTATTGAATCTTTGATATCCTTAAAAATTTAACACCAGATAGCTACGTCATTCCTGCAAACATCCGTTAAGAATCTGGAATTCATGTTTATTCTTGCCATATTCATAGTATTTGATCGCAGACATCTTGGTCACAAACAACAGGTGATTCTAATCAAATAGCAGGTGATTATCATTAAATGACAACCATAGCCAATAAGCTGTGGCCCTGCGCCATATTGTATGGCAAAAAATGTCATGAGAATACTATGAATATGTTCTGCTTATTTTACAGTAGCCCAACCCATAAAAAGAGTATCCTGAATTTAGATTGGCATTATCTATTATCAATGTAACTTAAAGAGTCCTATTAAAAAAAAACTTTTACTTCCAAAAACATACATGCACACAAAATAACACAGAACACTAATTGGTTGTTAAAAATTAAATGAGGACAGTTTTGTAAAAAAGTGTTTATTAACCAAACTGATAACAGAATACAGTTAAACAGACGAGAAACAAGCCCCTTGATTTTTTCAAAAGGAAATTGGAAAAAATGTTGTGCTCAGCAGCATTTGAAAACAGCATCTGTCCCTGTAAAAGAAATGTTCCTGTATTATCAAAGGGGCCCTATCAAAAAAAGTTTGGGAACCACTGATTTAGAACTTTAAAGATGCACAATTTGACATTTTGAACATTAATATAGTACCAAGCAGCTATTTGCTATGTTATCTCCTCAACCACAGTAGAGACAGTTGTGGAATTCTTGACTAAATCAAATCTAATATCAAAAATCTTCTCAGTTAGGGGTCCCTGTTACAAAATATTTTCCAATGGTGGTCCGTGGCTTAATGTTTATTTGTTTGGGAGTCCTTGACATGAAAAGGTTTGAGAACCACTGGTATATAGGACCTTTAATTGTCTTTCAAATAAAGGGCCTTAACCCCCCTGGGAGGCTGCCTCTCGCTGGCCACACCACTGGCCACCCTCTGGTGTACCATCCTGCTAGAGTTCTTCTGCTCTTCCGTAGGTTTCTGCTGGCACTTGAGTAAAATTTTGTTCAGTCTGGTAGACCTCCACTCAGGCTGGCTGACTCTCCAGGTTTGCCTGTCATCATCATCATCATCAGTCTCCTCATCACTCATAAGGCATGCTGGGATGTCTTTCAAAAACCTGCAGTCCTCCTCATTAAGCACTTGCTCTGCCACAGCCTTGTGTGCATTCAGGGATATCGTATTTGCTTCTAGTGATTCTTTTCATGATATAAGAGGTGAGTGTGACCGGGTGAAAATCATTGAGGGCAGTGGAGATAAGACAGTGATTCCTTCTGGAGGTACAGGGATATTAAAAAGATCACATGGGACTGGCAGAACTGGCAACACATGACTTTAATACCCATGTACTAACATCGGCACTGTGTGTGTGTGTGTGTGTGTGTGTGTATGTGTGTTGGGGGGGACTAGAATCAACTGTAAATAACACTGGTACAGTATGGAACACATTTTTTGACTAAATTCCCAATTATGTAATAAGGTGTTACATTATCAGTAAAAATGTTATTACAATATCAGTTAGGACATTTGATTACATTATTGGGTTTCATTATGAAGTGCCAAATTTATTACATTTTCAGGGGTTATTACATTATTGGGAAATTATTATATTCTCGGGTGCTACAGGGAGAAGGAAATATAAGGAGAGAGACAAAATACTAAATAGGACTCCTAAAATTTGAGCATGATATTAGTATAAGGTCATGGAAGTGGTGGGCAGTAAGGAAAAGAAAAGCAAACAATTGACCGGCTAAAAATGACATCATAATCTAAGAGGGTTTGTATCATCCATATTACCATATTGGTAAACCCAGTCGTGTGGTTTGAAAGTGCAACCTGAATTCAAACACAATGTTGACTGATCTTGTAGCAAGTGTTGCGTGTATGTAGGTTACAGCCTCCTCACCCACGGAGTGAATAGAAAGACAGGACCATACTATACGTGCACAACTCGTTACATGTATGTCACACTAGTTGCACACTGATGCCAACCTTTGTTCACAACACACCATACAACTAAGCTTAGATTTATCATTATCAATTTGTCACTTTAATTTAACATAAGAAATATATATATTCACTTTTTTCTTTTTTAAAGACCCATAAAAAATACAGAGGACATGACCTCGGTATCCTCAATGGTAGCTATGGGCTTGAAAGGGAAATTTAATACCTTGGAAAATTACAATTATTTCTCCTTGTGCAACCCTTTTTCCAACTGCACCTACGCGCGTCTTTTGTCTAGACTCACGAAAATAGAGCCCTATATCTCTTCAGTGACCACAGGAATTCGTAGCTGATATCTAGTCAACTAAGCATTGCTAGGAAAATGGTCTTGCAACCACAGCCCTGGGTGTGCTAGCTTTGACTGTCTGAGCAGCTGTTTTAGAGTACGTGAATATGTGTACAGCTTTACTTATTCTTTGGTATCCATTGAACAGCACTGTTATGACAAAATAGTGAGACATAAAGGCAAATCAGATATCTCCAATATCTTTCTCTGATCTTAAAAACCACATGGACAATCCAAACGAAGTAAATACTAGGGCTGCATGATTATGACTTAAATGATAATCACGATTATTTTGCGCAATATTGAGATCACGATTATCTATCACGATTATTCCTTTATTTTAGGAACCAAATACTGTATTGCACTTTAACATTTAAAATCAACAGAACTGCTTTCACTTTTTTATTGTACTAAATTCTTGCTAGCACAAATTAAACACACATCAAAATAAGACTGGTCCTTGTTCACCTGAATTCAGTGCATAATCGTGCAGCCCTAGTAAATACTTCACATGATTCAACTTACCCTGTTTCTTCTATTGTTGAGGGCTTTGGCCGTCCGATCCTCTTTCATCTTGTTCTCCACAAGAAGCTTTAACTCCCCCTTCACATGCTCATAGTATCGGTTGCAGGCTCCTATCAACATAAAAATAACTCAGTGCATGCACTCTTACATCATCTAATAAAGCAATTTTAAGGCTATACATATCAAAAACGTTATGAGTTACTCAAAACTAATTCAAGAAAAATGGACTCACTCTATATCAAAGAAGCATCAAAGTCCTCCCCATCCATTATTGCCTGTGAAATGGCTATTGTCGCTGCAGAATTGTGCTCTGAGGTAAACCTGCAGGTAACATATTAGGAATTAGACAGGATCAGACAACATAATGAATGACTTGAACTGAAAGCTAGACCTGTCACAATTATTACATAATTGCCTGATTGCTATTATTTGAGCTGACTGCAATCATTTTGCATAATGGTTAGAATAGTTTCCATTCATCTGTATAAAATCAGCTGGATGAAACTAACAGAAATGTCATATTTCTATCACTATTTCCATGTCGTTTTCCACAGTTTGAGGTTTGACTGGCGCTTTTTGACTGGTTTAATATAGCACATGAGTGGAGAATTAGCGCCACCAACTGTTTATATAGAGGCGCTTAATGTCTAACATTCGATGACCGCACTTCGATGAACATCTATTGACATTAACATCATGGATTTAGTTGCAAAGCCAAACACCACAGCACCGCTGTGGATACATTTTGGTTTTAAGCCAAAAAAACAATTAAATCGTTAATCGCAATTATTTGTATGACAATTAATCGTCAACTAAAATGTCATGATCGTGACAGCCCTACTGAAAACTACTCTTTATCCACTCTTTATCAGGTCTTTATGAGTGAAAATTAGGTAAACGCAAATGTATGCAATAACCCAAAACTCTAAAGGCATTCACCTTCTAAAATTGAAATAATTAAGTTATTATTTTACATTGCAATCAAACGCTTAAATGACCACTTTGCTGATTTTCAACCTTATCTCTATCCACATTAGGTAGTGTGAAGCTCGCCTGCAGTTGGCGATGTTCTCTGTGTCTCTGTGGAGCCCCCGACTGAACCAAAGCCAGCCAAACTCCTACTAATGACCCGTTATCCGTAGCAGTTTAGCTGGCGCTCGACTGGTACTTCCACATTCTCAGGGGTCAGCACTGAGCTGCGCTAAAGAGGCACAGAGAACATGGCCAACATCTGCGGGCGAGTTTCACACACTCTCCCTAATGCGGATAGATAGAGATGAGGTTGAAAATCTGCAGTGTCCTTAAAAACTTAAAACTTAAAAACAAAATGGGTCACATGTCAGTTCTGAGGACCAGCTCTTGCCACCAGGGGGAGATGTATACCAAGGTCTAAAAAAGTGATAGCTGACTGAAATAAGTAATTTCTTCTTAATTATTATTATCAGTTTTAATTTAGTTAACATTGGATGTGAAAAACAAGGAAATTGCAAGAGCTCCTTTGTATGCAGAGCAAAGCCTAATAGTTGATTTATCTTGAGCCAAAAGATAAATATTGCTTTTACACACTAACTAACTTATAACTCAGTTTTCCTTACTTCTCATTGCCCTTGTACTTCTTCTCATCCCCCAGACCAGCATGGATCCTTTTTACCTCATGATTTGTAAACAAAAAACAGGGCTCCGGGGTGCACATGTGCGACCAAAAAATCTTTCAAGTGTGACTAAACATTTTCATTGGTTGAAGCAGTGTAGAGCAGCCCCCCTCCCGGCAGCGTTTCACAGCCAGGCATTGGCAAACCGAAGCAGTGAGGAGTCCGAAATGATGATAAAATGTAACTCTACTTATAATATAGCCAAAGAAGAGCTACTGTTTGCTAAATTTAAGTCCCAGCTCATCCTTATGAAAAATAATGGGTTAAATGTAAACCTGACCTACAGCAACGACACTGCCTCTGCCTAGTTCATTGGGGTGATCGCAGACACTTTTTGTTCAAATCACAGATTCAGCCTACAAGTCATTCATGATTGATGGAGATACAGACATTTGCACAAAGGAGTGTGAGGTCGTACATATCAAACCCAATAGCTTTAGTTTAAGCAGAAATAAGACATGCAACGACTTTAAATAGTTATTATTCACATATGGATAATATTGTATAATTCAATAAGCATCTATATGGCCCTAAATATGGAATCTATGTTATTATTTATTCTCTTCCGTTTGATTTTTTAAGGATAATTTTCTCTGTTTTAAAGCCATATTTCTCTGTGGATGTTTACATTAAAACTGTTGAGTTTTAAACTTTGCAAGCTAACTTGCCACATGATTGTAGTTGAGTAATAATAATGAGTAGCCTAATAGATTTGTGTTTAGGCTACTGGAGCTGAGCTGAATGTGTTAGTCCCCAGCCTCTTGCCAAAAGACGCTGCAATAATACAGTGTACAATAGCTCAAGCATGGGATGCACCTAAATGAAAAAGTTAGGCGCACCAGTGCCACCAATGTGAAAAGTTAGTCTGGAGCCCTGAAAAATACAAACAATTGATAAACTCCTACAAAGCTATCTTAACTCCTCGAAGTTACCAATCACAAAATCTGGAGTACGTAGACCTGAAAGTGTTTGAATGTAGAAATCATAAGTGTTTGTTCAGGTTTTCTTTTTTCTTACATACAATTGTATGAGTTACTGACCAGGAGTGGCAGGGTTGCATGGATATAACCTCAGGTAGGATTCTTCAAGCTAGCCCTGGCTTGGAGGAAAACAAACAGCAGCAGCAAACAGGGTCAATTGACAAATAAATAAATAAATAAGATAAGATAAAAAAAACATTTTAAACCATGGAAAACACATCAAATGTTTTCAGTATCCAGAAAAGAATACACCATTAAGTATATTTTCACTGCTTCAGACCACTCCTCACCTTGGAACTATTTTGATTGTTGAAGAACACTAGTGTTACTACCATATAGTTCAATGGTTACTACACACTGGAGTCTGTTTGCATATCACACCACAGCAAAGGCAGTCGACAGGCTCCAGGTTCTGAAAATACACTAAATACAGTGTACTCTGCTGTGGATATTAAAACAAATGTTTTGTTGTGGTTGCTGAGGTTAAAGTCCCTGTTCCCCCTCATTTGATCACATTTGCTGCTGCTGTCCCTCCAAGCCAAGGAGATCTCCACCCAGAGGACTTGCTGCCTGAGGTCCATGCAACAATAATCACTAATGGTCAATAATTCATACAACTTTCAGTTGGTCCATGTCCTCCTTGATGTTTCCCAGCTTTTCATTTAAAACATCCACTTTCTCCACCACCTTAGACAAGGTTTTGTGTATACCCAACAATGCTCTGATATACATAATGATGTAATACAATAAATCCAGGCATTACAGAAAACAACATTACACAAAAACATTACAGAAAATCATCAAATCATAATTAGGGATGCAAAGAGTACTCTTTTTTGTAGGCTTAATGGCTTTGTGCAGGCCCCCTAGTGGTTGGGACGCCAGCATCCCAAATTACTTACTGTCTCAGAGGCTCTAACGGGCTCAGAGCTAGAGTGAAGATACTGATGAAACTAGACGACCATGGGAATCCATAGGTACCATGCTTGTTATGCTTATCAGTAAGGGGGCTAAATAATGCTAAAAAGTTAGGCTAAATTTTGGCAAGGGGATAATGCCATGGCCATTTAAAAAGAATGATCTCACCTCAAGATATCAGAATGAAAATGGGTTCTATGGGTACCAATGAGTCTCCCCTTTACAGACTTGTCCACTTTATGCCATTCCCATTGAGTTTTGGGCAAAAACCATGCAGCTTTTTGCATGAAGTACAAATGTGTAATTTTGCCTATTATAAAAACAATGTATTTGTCTATTTCTGCATACTGTGGTCCCTAAACAGTCATGGAATTACATAAATTGGGTATGACTGGAAACCTGAGATGCTTGTGGATCCAATGAGCCCACGAATTTCATATTGATTTATCATTCTTATGTATTAGGAATTCTTTAGATAATAGACTTTAGAAACGAAATCTGGAATATGGGCCAATATGAATTTGCAGGAGAGACGTGACCATTTTAAAATTTAAGTTTCCAATGGAAAAAATAAAGTAAGGCGAACTGTCATAATTGTCATATTTCCCATGTCATCTAATCTGATTCGGACGGTTTTTGAGTTTCCAGATAGTGAGTTCCCATACCATATTAACCTTCTGCCTACCCATCTCAATGATTTTCAGATTCAACTTCTAAAAAAAATAGTTACAACGCACAATGTTGATGCGCAGCATGAAAATATAGAATAAACAAACTGTGAAAATGATTTATTACTGGTGATACCACAAAAATACTTTTTTGGGGGGAAGCTGCACAGCCTATGAATACAAGCCTCAACAAGTTTATGTGCTGGAAATTGAAATAATAGTCTGTTTCTCAAAATGATATGTCCAAACCAAACCCCTCCTCCCCAATCCCTGACGAACTGCATGCAGCGATCTGTCGAAGACAAACGCGTAGTGAGCCCTGCCCGCCTCCGGCCAAGACACAGCAAGATTTTATGATGCTATGCTAACCTAATCTGACATGGTGACCATAGTGAAAGACAAAAATATAATGTAGTCTGATTCTGGCATTCGGCTATCCAAAAACGCCATTATTTCGCATGTGGCTTTTACTACTCATATTCAAGGATACTTTCTATGAGAAATAAATGTTTGTTGTTGATTTGGTTTTGTGACTGCTTATTTACATTAGCCTGTTTATTTTTATTTTTTTAAGACTATGTTCCTTTTGGTTAGTTAGCTAGCTAGTTAGGAAACTTAAGTAACGTTAGCTAACTTTCATTGTTCAAAGCGACCGAGTCATCCTCATTGAGCGGTCTCGGCTCGGCGTGTCAAACGTTAGCGTCACCCACCCAGCTAACGTCGAACATGAACTAGCTAGCAACATAGACATACGTCTATGGCTAGCAAACCAGGTAAAGTACTTACTTCCAAATGTCGTCCATTGTGACTGAAGTGCTCTGACAGCTTCCAACAGACGCCGTTTGGTGACTGGACCCGGTGATTTCAACGGACGCCGTTCGTTCGGATTATTTTACCATTTACTAAAAAAGAAATCGCACATTGTGCAGTTGGCCCTGTCAACTCATTGCGCTAACCGTTGGTCACCATCTAGACATGACCCGGATAATTTTTGAATTTTGAATCAAGGGCCTTTGATTGGTTAGGCTGAATAGTACCGGAGCCGTTGCAGGGAAGGGGACATTTCTTTTATTGGATTGTGATGGGGTAAC
>OMKL01049345.1:0-10410 GCA_900302295.1 Parasudis fraserbrunneri
AGTCATCTCAGCCTTGGCACACACACACACACACACACACACTCACCTACTCACTTTCAAGCACAAATGCTCTCTCTCTCTCTCTCTCTTTCTCTCTCTATCACACACTCATGTGCACCCCCTCACCACGCACACACACGCAAACACACACACACACACACACACACACACACACACACACACACACACCTACCTCATCGCTCAAGTACGAACAACACACACGACATCGGCACGTGTTTATCTTAACACTGAGAGACTTTATTGGTGATCAAATTCCATCCCTTTTCCAGAGTGAGATGAAGAAGAAGAAGAAGACAGTTTGTTTCTCTCTGACCTATTAACAACAGCAGTGCAATAAATAAAAACCTTGTTCTTACAGTACAACGACAGAGGAGAATGCTCAGCATTCCCAACCTTTTACATCTCTAACACAGCAACGGTCAGACACACAAATAAAAACCCGTACACATACGGAATTAGCAATAAATAATAGACACTCAAAATAAATTACATTCTACTGGAGTTCTCGGCAGTGTTTCTTCTACACAGCGTCTAATAGCGTTTTGGCGAGTGTTGTTGATCAGTGTGCGGTGGCCATGGAGTTGCTCCTGTAGGTCAACCCCCCCTCCGCACTTTGGGTTTCGTGGCTATGGGATAGAAAGATAGAGAGAGATAGAGTGAGAGGGAAAGAGAGAGAGAGAGAGAGAGAGAGAGAGAGAGAGAGAGATAAATTTCAACAGGCAAACAATGAATTATGCAATCAGAACCTTATCTTCTCACAGTCTCTGGATTATAAAAATACTGGCGTGATTAAACATTTTTTTTTCCCTTTTAAATGACCATCCTCTGTAGATCTCTCTCTCTTTTGGAGATTATGTTATTATAGCCAACCTAAATTAACTTAATTAGACACTTTCAAAACTCCAATGTTTACTGTATAGGACAGCAAAGAAATATTTTTAGCTGGAGAACTAGCCGACTTATGTAAGAGTCGGTTCAGCTTTCCAAAGAAAATAAACAAAGAGTTCTTCTCTGGTTCTTTCAACGCTGTGTACGTGCACTTTTGTCTAACCACTGTTTAAGAGCTAATTAAAAGACAGAGGAATCAAAACCCACTGAAAAGGAGTGAGCTATGAGATCACATATTCTCTTCAGGTTTTTCATTTTTGTAATACTTTACTTTAAGGGGCACAGAATTATGATGAATTACCTAGGGACTAATGAGGAAGTGTATGTTAACAAAGCTTAGGAGGGAACAAATATTATTACCTTTTAGAATTAGAGGCAAGCAGGTAGATGGTAAAAGGGAATTTGAGAGTGAAATTGATAGTTATTTTTCTGAATGTGACACTGGGAAGCAAAGTAGAGGCCATTCTAGAGGATTTCTCTGCAGGAAGGATTTCTCTGCAGACATCAGCTCTGAGACTTCAGCATAACTGATGGTTAATCAACAATGTCTTAACGTTTAGCTCCTCATTAGTTCACAAGTACTTAATCTTTATGATTGTGCCTCCGAAAACTAAAGTGTTACCTTAATTTTTGTGTCCCAGTGTCTATATCAGTTTCTAATCTATTGTAACTCAAGTGTGCATTCAAAATGTAACCAATTCCTCCTAGACCCCTCCCACCGCTTCCCATCACCCTCCCTCATCTCATGTGGCCCTATCTATGTCAAATTGATTTTCCATATTGTAGAGAGAAGAAATAGCTTATATAAATAGTTAAAAAAAACAAAACAAAACAAAAAACCACAAAAAAGACACAGTAGAGATGTCATTATTGTGTTTTGTCAATTAGTCCACACAATGCAGAATAGAAGCGAAAATGAAAAGGAGAGTTGGCTGTACTGGGGTTTCTTTGAGAGTGTGTGGTTCCAGCCATGCCAGATGTGCTCAGCTCCTCCCTGTGTGCTTACTAAAACATTCCAGTCAGGTTTTGGGAATCCGCTGGCTCCTCACTCCCACTCGCCTACCGACGACAAAGACTACAAGAGCTAGTGCGACTGCCCTCACACAATATGAGAGCACTTGTCGTGTTGGTTACTTTGGCCTGCTTTGCCAGTGCTCAGCACCAGGCACTGATTGACTACTTGGAGCGGAGACTGTTAGCCATTGAGGTAAGATTCCACCTTTGTTTCCCAGCCGGACCCTGGGCTCCAGAGTGCCTCTGAAAGGAAATGTCTTCCTGGGACAGGGAACCTTCAACGCAATACAGATGTGTTAAAATACTGGGGCAAATGTGGGGAAATGCTGTTTCTCTCTCTGTAATATTGATTTTCTACTTTTGCCTGGTGTAAGATATTAACAGCACAGTTAAAATAGAAAACTTTGAGCTGAGCTGTCAATTCATGTCAGTGATGATGCTGTACATCTTAAAGCAGCGGTTTGTAAAATGTACATCTTGAAATACTTAATTTTATGAATGGAGAGAGACTGACATATTTTTTTCTTTAAAAAAGCTCACCATCACACAACAGTGCTTTGCCCCATTGTCACTGTCAAACACAGATTTTTCTAGGGGTATGGACAAGAAAATCTACAATAAAAAGGGCACTTCCTTGAAAATGTGAGGAGTTCCACACTGCATAGGGTTGCAGCCTGTGGGAGAAGGGTCTTGGGCATCAGGGTCTGGTCCCTAAAATACAAAGGACCGTGATGCAAGTGTCCCCTTGGCGTGACCCTTTGATTAAATTACATATTGAAAGTGTATATTTAGGGCACCGCTTGCAACATTGTACTCTGATTTCTCAGTCTGAAAAGAGCACTTGGGGACCTAAGAAAGGGCAGGGGCAGTTGCCCCCCTTGCATCCCCCCGCATCCCCCCTGTGCGCACAACTTCCTGCTACAGTGCGTATCTGGTGTCGAGCTTGGCCACACAAAAAAGCTTTTTTTTTTCTTTTTTCTTTTTTTTCCCCAAACTTTTTCTGCCATAGGGATGGACATTGTTGGGGATTAGTTGACTACATGCATATAGAATGATGAATATACATTATTCTATTTCTATGACTACATGTAGTTCAACTTAGAGCCATTTATCACCAGCATTATGTATTGAAACCTGTCACTATAGTATATTTAAGATTAAGATTAGTTTGGATTTTCTTCTTTTTTTTTTTTTACATAAAGTGACATGAAGTAGTATGAAATACTTGCCAGTGTATTGGTGTGTAACCGATGCATAGCTCTGAGTTGACCTACATGTAGTCATAGAAATAGTGTAATGTGTTAATCATTATATGCATATAGTCAACTAATCCTTGTTGATATGTCTCACAAAGACAAATCCCTTTATACTTATTACATTTGGAGAATACAATGAGTTTATACCTGTAGATACTTGCTGACTCCCGTAGACATATCAGTATGTTTTGACTCGTCTCTACCTCTTTTATCTCTTTTATTATATTATATACATATATTTGTTTATTATCTATTTCTTTTATCACCTTTGCACATTATCCTGAACCATTGCTGTGTCATGTTATTGACAATAACACCATATTCCCAGGTACAATAGTTTCTCTCATCTCATGTCATCTCATCTCATCAAGAGTTTCTGATTCTGATTGCTCGGATACAGGACCGCATCTCTCTGTGGCACGAGCAGACCAACCGCTACGCCTCGGAGCTGCGGGAGCTGAAGCAGCAGATGGTGTCCCAGCTGGAGAACCTGGACAAAGAGAAGGAGGCCCTGCGCATGAATCTGGACGGTGTGGGGACGCGCGTGGATCGCGTCGAGCGTGAGATGGACTACCTGGAGACCCAGAACGGGGCCCAGCCCTGTGTGGATGTGGATGACAAACTGGTGGAACAGCAGGTGATGCTGGTGAAGGAGAGGAACCAGGCCAAGTATACCAAACTCTCAGGTGAGATACGGTGGCCTTAAAGGAACACTCTACCCGAAACATTTCACTGATTAATTATGCTCATAATCTCACACGTATCCCAAAACAATAAACTTTGTTTTGTACAAATTCATTTGGTTTGAGAGTTATTGAGTTAAAGAGTTGAAATTTGTGATGTGTCGTATATTATTCCAGGAAGTAATAAATACAGCTCAGTGAAATGATGAAAATGAAAAAATATATATCAAGACCTTTGCATGTGCCTTTCTAGGCACAGGTAATCACTCGCTAAGGCCTTGATATTTTTCATTTTCTTCATTTCACTGAGATGTATTTATTACTTCCTGGAATAATATACATCATAATGACATCACACATTAACTCTTTACGTTTTTGGACCATGTAAATGTGGGGTATATTCACCTACAATCTTGAAGAGTTTGATCTGCTGAAGGAATATAAGATTTTTGGAAATTTCTTGACCCATCATAAAGCAGAATATATATCTATATTACTCCAATGTCTCTAGATATTACCAACATAAACAAACCTTTTACTGCCACAAAATACAACAAATAGGCTACAATTAAAATCTCATATTTACCTGCTGTCTTATCAAGAGATAAGTAAGAGCATAGAATGGAAACATGTCTCCATTCTTATTTCTTATTTTTGGTGACGGGGCTACCCATTTGTTAATGTTTGGATCCTTGATTGGTCATTGTTTAGTAATCCCAATCAGTGATCCAAATGTTAACAAATGGGTAGCCCCAACACCAAAAATAAGAAATAAAATTGGTGACATGTTTTCATTCTTTAGTTGATTGACTGAACTCTTGATACAAGGACTAACATTAGACAGCCGATTGTTAGTTGTATTTGCTGTATTTTGTGATTGTAAAATGTACATTGGTACAAAAATTTACATTGGTAATGTTTGTAAACGCTGGAGAAAGACAGATCTATTCCGATTTACATTGGGTTCCTATTTTCCATCTACAAACTCTTCAAAAATTTATGTGAATTTACCCTACATCAATATGGTAAAAGAAAAATCACGGACTGGTGCTTTAAACCCCACTTTGATGTGTTGTCATATATAACAGCAACATAACTGTTACCTGAAGATAAACTGCGCATAATGAGAAATGACTGTTGTCCATACTGAATGAATCATTACAAGTCAATGACTCACTATCTGGGAAAATGTGTAAATTTTTTCTTGCAAGTTCACACCTAGGTTAACTACAATCTTTTAATCTTTCTTAAGAATCTGTCTAGTTTGTAGTTCTCGATAATGTGGAAGCTGGTTCTGAGAATAAGATAGTTTGGGCTGACCTAGTTTATCATATGTGATCATCTCCATATGCATTTGTTTACGCTTGTCTGAAAACACCACTTCCTTTTCAGACATCAATACAGTTGCCTCACTTCCTCCTCCCACCAACACACCACCACCTCCAGTGAGAGGCGCTGTAGGTGTATTGATACAACTACAGTAGCTACACTGAAACCTCAGCACAGTAATCTCTGCAAATACCAGTGCTAATACTGTACATGTTATGAGAATGCTGTTTAAAGTTCTGTAACATGATGTAAAATGTTGCAGTGGTGTCACAACATTATGTAAAAAAAAGACTCTCTCTCCTCTTCTAGACTGCAGGGACATGATCTCCAGCATAAAAGCCATGAAAATCTTGAAGAGAGTAGGAGGCCAAAAGGGCACGTGGACCAAAGACTTGGGCAGTAGCTCTGGCAAGGTCTACATTTTTAATGGTACAGATGGAGACACCATCATTGAGTTTGCCTCTGTGCATGACTTCACCAGCTCTGCGGGCATGTCTCTCGCCAAGCTCCAGACGCTGCCCTCAGCCTGGAAGGGAACTGGTCACGTGGTCCACAACAGCCATGCATATTATGTGAAGGACACCGAGGAGCCCATGGTGGTCAAGTACGACCTGAGAAACGGCTCTGTGGTCGACAGCGCGGTGTTCCCCGTCAAGGACCACATCCCCGTGTACAGTCTGACCCCCGAGACGGTGATCGACTTGGCAGTGGACGAGGAAGGCCTGTGGGCAATTTATGCCACGCGGCAGAATGAGAGGCAGATCTCTCTGGCTAAGATGGATCCCGGTACGCTGGACATGGAGCAGATGTGGGACACGTCGTGTCCGCGGGAGAACGCGGAGGCGGCCTTCGTCATCTGCGGCACGCTGTACGTGGCGTACAACACCAGGCAGCCTAGTCGCTCGCGCATCCAGTGCGTGTTCGACGTCAACGACATGGTGACCAACGACGACGCGCCACTGGTGTATTTTCCGAAGCGCTACGGGTCCCACTCCAGTCTGAGGTACAACCCGCTGGAGCAGCTCCTCTACGCCTGGGACGACGGCTACCAAATTCTGTACAAGCTCGTGATGAAAAAGAAGCTGGAGATTTGAGCATGAGCGACAGAACTGAAGTCTGAAGAGAGAAGATCCCACACAACGTCTTAAGCCTGAAACTAGGACCTTTTTTTTTAATGGAACAGACGACGTTTCGATCCGCAAGGATCTTGACAGGCAATGTTTCGATGCACCACAAAGATCCCGGGGAAGATCCTTGTGGATCGAAATGTTGTCTATTCAGTAAAAAAGTTAGTAAAAAAAAACTATTCATAAGCTTAAAGGGTACGTTTATTTAAAGGAACTTTGGACCCCTAGCTGCATTTCCTGCTCATTGATGATGTTGTCGAAGGGTTAATTCCTTTCTCAACACTATCCATGCTGTGCTTCATACTGGATACTCACAGCTCTGGCTAGGTTGCCAAAAAAAACTAATGTTAAGTAATGGGGCCACAGTAAAAATTACTTGAAACTGCACCCAAAGCAATCTGCTTTGCTTTTGGTGCACTGTGGAGTATATATCAGGGCCTGAACAGACTGAGGTGTGGCCCCCATTACTTTACATTGGTTATGTGGCAAACTAGGTGCAGCTGCATGTATCCAGTGTGAGAGGACCCAAGAAAATAGGGTTAGGGGTCGACAATTCTGAATGTACCCTTGAAGACAGTGTGCAAGATCTTTGTCCTCAGTGGTTTCTCTCCGACATACCTACCCTTTTAATATTTTTTATTCCAAGTATGTAGAAGATTACTTCTCACAGAACTGAAGTCTGAAATTTTGAAAGGTTCAAAAGTGCAGTATTATAGAGTGGTATGTAACGTGTGCTATTTTTGCCAGATGCAAGGACTGTACACATTTTCAAAGATTTGAAAGCGTAATGTTATTTGCTCACTATTGGCAGAGTGACTTGTGGCTATGGAAACCTTATAATGATGACTATGGGTCTGATTTGTCCTCATTACACTGCTCAAATGCACACCTACCTTCATAATAGTTGTGTCCATGTTGATTATATTGGTGAGCAGACTCAGATATTTATGATACTTCTTAGAGTAGGAATACTGATCTAGGATCTCTGCTCAGGTCACATGACCACATAAACCTTTGACTTATGAGCCAATTTGGTCTCAGATCAGCACTCCTACTTTGAGATGCTTGAGGTCCAGGTGTGCTATTACCTTGTAAGGGAGAAAGATTTAGCTACTTTTGGAGGCCGATGGATGTTCTAAAAAAGAATGTTCTTTATTGATACAGTTAACACCAATGCGATTCGGCAACATGCCTTCGTCAGGGTTACATGACAAAAAGAACAATGGAGCTTAAATACCCATGTAAAATGGACACCACAATGGACACCTAATTGACAACAGACCAATCAGAAAATAGGTTAAATTCCTAGACTCACCAATGAAATTTCCACATCATAAAAACAAAATTCTGAAAGCACAAACTATAAAAATATATTCATATTGAACTCCTCTTTCATCCCATTAGGGTACAGACTTTTAAAATTAAAAATCCAAAAAGCCTCTCTCTTTTTCCTCAGGGCATTTACATCACCCCCTTGCACCCCAGGAGTAATACTCTCAATTCCAATAAAAAAGAAAGCAGAGATAGGGTGGTTGGCCTCCTTAAAATGTCTTGCTACAGGACGTTTCATATCCAACCTCTTGATGGAACTCCTATGTTCTGTCATACGCTGCTTAAGAGAGCGTTTACTTTCACCAGTGTAAACCTTGGAGCAAGGACAGCGAATTATATAAATAACATTTCTTGTATTACAGGTGATACAAGTTTTTATATCCATTTGTTTACCACTGACTGGGTGATTGTACCACTTTGTGTTTTTAGTATACTGACAGTTGACACAATGACCACAGTTAAAATTCCCAACCACTGGAAGACCTGTTAAAGTGCCAGTTGTACTTTGTTTAGGGGGACATGCTCTAACCACTCTGTCTCTACTATTTCTTGCGCTCTTAAAAGTAACCATAGGTTTATCATCAAAAACCTTTTGAAGTGCAATTACCATGTAAAAAATATTCTGATACATCATTAAATCTGTTTGAGGAAACACTACTCTGTCCAATTTAATTCTACGTAGAAAATTCATCTCAAGCCAGGGTCATTCACAGGACTTACGCCACACCCTTTATGAAGTATCAGATTAAATTACAGCCCACTTGCTGCCATATCTGTAACATCAACATTCCTAGTACATTCCTCCACAAATTGAACGCTCTGTTGCCTGTTTTTGGAACCATGCCAACTCTGCTTTGTGACTTGATTAAAATCCGTTTTGTGTGAAACCCTTATTGAATGGTGATTCTTGAGATGATTCTGTCACATAACGGAAAATGTTATTTGCTGGCTTTACAGCTTATAAGAAATCTAACATTATTCTATTCAAAACTGGATTACTTCAGATGTCTGTGTGTGAAGATATGTTGGATATAGGCCTAACGTTACTCTGTTCCCTTCGAAATATAGTAAACCGTGAAAATGCATGACTGCCAGATTAAACCAGTTACAACTGGTGCATGGAAGTCTGCCCTCTAAGATTTAAATTTTTTCTTTTATTGTATAAAGTAAATAACTTACAGAGCAATGTGGTCAAACTTAAAGTTTATTTGTCACATACACATTATATATGTACAATGTCAGTAAAATGTTTCTCCTGTGAGCCTCCCCCAGACTGTGCGTGCATCAGGAAAAAAAATAACTCTTTCAGTAAAACTCAATAAAACTCTTAATACAAAATCAATAAAATTTCAGTACAATACAGTACATCATATTTGTTTCTTGATCACTAAAAAAGTATTGTAAATGCAACCTGGTGTCCACCATATAATGCAACCTTGAGTACAGGGCACCTTGCTCAGCTCTTTTTCTGTGAAAACAGGATTCAGCATCATCCGATTTCAGTCACATACATTCACACCTGGGAGCTTCCTGGACCGCTTATAGTGTTCTACTGCCGGCCACTGAGCAGCTCCATTAAAGCAGTTAAGTGCCTTGCTCAAGGGCACCCCAACAATTGCTGTTAATGTTAAGTTTCACAAAATCTTTTGTCCTGTGATTTGTCACATACTGGTAGCCATTCAAGAGAGAGAGATAGTTAGATACATGTAAGCCTTCCCCTTAGCTATTATTGGATAACATTTAAGAAACAGAAATGCTAAGGACTTGTTACTGTAAATCTTGAGACCTTGTAAGACTGACGCATTGAAGTGGCATTTTAATGTCTGAAGTTCTTGATCCTCAAGACCTTCAAAAGACCATTAATAACTTTCAGAAAATCCTTCAGAGCCTGGGGATATATAATTACGATACTTCCTGAAGAAAATAAATAAATACATTTTAAATCCACAATATCATCTTCATTGAGTTTATGGCTTTAAGTCTTAACCAATTTCCTGAATACCTCAGTACTTTCCCAGAATGTTTATTTTATTTCACCTTTATTTCACCAGGCAAGTCATTAAAAAACAAATTATTTAATGTGAGTCCATAGTCACCTTACACATGATATAAAGCATTACTGTTGTGAAAGTATCCCACAGTTGGAATGTTTGTTTTTATCTGTGAGATTCCTAGAGGTCACACTAAACCCAGAAAAAGCAGTGGTTCTCAAACTTTTCACCCCAAAGGTCCCTCTGTGTCCAAGGAAATATTCGAGGGCCCCCCCACAGGAGACTTGATAGCCTGTCTGCCTGTCATCGTTGTGGCTCTGTCTGTACATATTCCAATGCTGTCAGTCCAGACTAATCAGTTTGACCTCATAAAAGCATAAAAGTGATAAAAAAAAACAACCTTTTCCATTTTGATGGACCTCTTTTTCCCATTCATAGCAAACATATGAGAGTAGAGGTGACATCACAAGCAAGTCAAAAAGCCTCTTATATTTATATTATGTTAACTGCCGTTTGTTACTTATGTAATTGCATCATTTCTTGTATCTTGATGTTTCGTGATTGAAGAATTCTGTAATTAATGTCTTAAATAATATCCTATCATCTCAAGCCCCTCCCACATACACACACACACACACACACACACACACACACACACACACACACACACACACACACACACACACACACACACACACACACACACACACACACACACACACACAGAGAGAGAGAGAGCTCTAAGCAGACTTTACTGGGCAACCTCTCA
>OMKL01049355.1:0-10937 GCA_900302295.1 Parasudis fraserbrunneri
ACAGACAGCGGAGGTCAACATGAGGGCAGCGAAGGAAACCCGGGGGCGGTAAGCCAACACTGGCACTGTGAAAAGGCTAACCTTCTCTTTCTAGTCGGCTGAATGAGTTAGGAGCATGCCTGAGAGAGAGAGAGAGTCGTGGTGCGATTGTTCCTCTCTCCCCATCACCTGAGACTGTAGCAGGTGGCGGCGGCGGCCCACACCCTTGTAGTGGCACAGCTCTATCGTCTGCTGTCCTCTCCGAACACAGGGAGGGAGAGAGAGCGAGTGAGGAAGAGAGGGAGAGAGCGAGAGAGACAAGTGAGAGAGAATGAGAAACAAGCCTTCAGCTCCCTCCCACGCGGCGGCAACACACTCACAGGCCACTTTTGCTGCCAAGCAGAGCTCTTTGTGACAATCCAGGGAGCTCTTCAGCGCTATTTGTCTGCCATGAAGTTCACCGATGCTTTTCTCTTCCGCCCTGTTTTTTGTTTGAAATTATCCAATACCATCAGCGCTGCAAATTACACCTTCCACATCCCGCATTAGTCTCTTCCCGTGGTGCCAGACACACTCCAGCCCGGCGACGCACTTCACTGCCGGCACTCTTCACGCTGGTGTCAGCCCCAGAGTTCTCACTGTAGCACCGCTTAATTTTCACTTTAAGTCCAGTAAAGCGTGGTGAAATCAGCGCCGAGCTGAGAGGAAACTGAGAACCACTAGTCAAGTGAACTTCAGTCCTCACCGACACTGAACTCCGCCTCATGTCACAGACACGGAGATGTCTCAAGAGAGACAGGTTTCTACAATATGTCCACCGGAGGGAATTGCTTGAAAAAACAGAAGAAAAATAACATCTTGAATTCTACGCTATACCCTCAAACTGAATATTAACAATGTAATGAGGTGGTAAATATTTAACTAAGAATAGGATAAGTAAAAGGCCCCTATTAGCATCAAATTAACTATAAGATAACAATATTGCCTTGCAATCTCATTACAGTCATGGTTAGGTTCTCAGTTATAATTCTATAAATCTACTTTCTAAGTGGTCCTGTTCCATGCAGAGTCCACCTACAGAGCTACAGACATAGCCTATCTACAGATGAGAAAGATATCATGACCAGTTAGACAATTGCTCATGAACACTTCTATATTTGATAGAAGCCAGGGGGTGTTCTATCTGTGTGGGCCTGTGAAGCCCATTGAGACATGGGCTATATAAATACATTTGACTTGACTTGACGTAAGTGCAGTGTAAAAACACAGCAGCAATGGCCGCTTAGCACCAATAGGTGTCGGCAAACAAAACAAAACCAAAAAACGAAGTTGATATGGCAGATTATAACTTTAAATGCTGGTGTGCAACTTGGTTATGAGTGACAGCTTTTTTTTCTACAGTGAGACTGTGTAAACAAGTCGAGGGGCAGACTCAAGTCAGTCTGAAGACTGATGCCTCTGAGTAGTAGCTCCTCATCTAGTCTCAGCCATCTCACCTACAGTAAAGCCTACCCTGGAATTATCACCCCTGCTGGACCATTTACTCTACCTTCTCATCAGCACTCTTGTTTATCACCCAGGGCTTACAATGCATGTCTGAAGAGAAAATCCTACTCCTGAGAATGTCTCTTTTGTTTGTTTGTTTGTTTCCTCCTTCACATGTTGGTTTTCCCTCAGGCCACTGATGTGACATCTACTATGTATAGTAAGTTGTCTACCATGTATGTATTACAGTCTCTCTCTCTCTCTCTCCTTCTCTTGCACTCTGTTTGCCCAGGCACTGCCTTCATTAACTAAGAATCATTAAATGTTCGCTCTAATTACCGTCGCTGTCAAGGCGCCCACAGGTGTCAGCTAGCTAACCTGATTAATTTACTCTCCAGGAGAAACCAGGACAGAGAAACCAGGTGTAAATGCCATTCTGAAAAGGTTGTGTCTAGATTCCATCTTCTGGAAGGACGTTGGCTGTGATCTGGAAGGGAGTCGTCACTTGTTGGCAAAGCTGTAACTCGTCATGATTTTCACCTAAAAGGTTGTTTATAAACCTATCCCATACCTTAATCCTAACCTTAACAGTTCCTGTAAAAGTAAAAATACATTTTAAATAGTCCCTCTGGGTGAGGGGATCTAGATCTAGTCTGTCGGCTGCTAATGAGACTGACTGCTTTTCAGAACAGATTATTTCCACGGTGCCATGGGTGGTACAGACAGGGTGCTGAACTGGCAGAGGGCTGGGATCAATGGGCACTAATGATAAACCAGAGTTATGCTGATGTCACAGATAGGTCTATCAAGTTATTTAAGCCTGGTGCCAGGCTGGTAATCTCTTGTCACCTAGTTACCTATTTGTTATGATAGTGTCAATATCTATTACTCAAGCCATCCTGGAAGCTCAACTGAAGACTTGGTCACATCGGCAAATTTATTTCGCTTTGTTCGCTAGGTCAAAGTAAAAAGTTAAAACGTTGACCTGTGAATTTGCATGACTCACAGATGCTCAGCCAGTGTGGAGGCATCTAAGATGAGTTCAGCCATGGAGCCGTGCATCTGTTTGATTGAACTCCAGGCAGCATATGGCCTGTTTCTTTAACCCAGCACGCAAAGAAATCTGGCGTGACCAAATGCTAGTGTGACCAAGAAATAATTCACAAGAGAGGACAGCCTAATGAATAGCAGGTTATTGAGCATAACACCAGCATCAAGGTTAAACATAATAAATAGCTTGATTAAAAAAATATTTACGTCAATATGACTACCATTTATAGACAATAACGGCCTTTTTTTACAAGGTCGTTATACTCTATAATTCATCAATTCCACCCAAAATAAATGAATTATTAACCAACAACATCACTAACCAATCAGCTCAAACCTTATACTGTAAAGTGAGTGGACTGCCCATATAGTGCAGCCAATATGTTCTTGCATTACTTACTGTATCTCAATTAGCAGCAAAATACCACGATATGGGCTGGTTCTATGTGAGAAGATAGCGACTTGGCACAGTTTTAGTGAATGAATCCAAGCTAACGATTATTTTCTTGTGTCTGCGCAAAGTTTAAGTCAGTGTAAAGGACCTCACTTTATCATGTGAACTTGTATTAGGAACAAGAAATCCATACAGGACTCACTGAATTGGTATTCCTCCTATAGCACTTCACACCAGCTCTTGAAAGACATTACTTACCAAACATTATGAGCTAGTCGCAGCTCTGAATAGTACTACAGAAGGGAAGCTTGTTCCAAACATTGTGATGCAGATGCAGCTGATAAAAGCACCAAATGTTGCACACATGATTACTGGATGGTCCTAAGACATCCAATAAGGAGTACCCACAAGCATCTGAGACAAGCCCTGTAAAATTGTACAGGGCTACATCTATAATGTAATTATGACATTTTAAATGGTCAACAGTGTATCAGGTATTTGTATTAAATGGACCAAAATAATCGATAATGAAGCATAAAAGAGAACATGCGGTCTTAAATACAGTTGGGTAAATTAGTAGGGTGGCTGAGACATCCTGGTAACAGTGGTATTTGAGTATTTTCATGTCAGTAGTATCACAATAATTCAAATGAAAGGACACACTTTTATTTTTATCGCAGATTTTTGCTGAGAATTGCTGATTTAAATTTTTTTTTAATTTGGTGTCCACTAAGCATGCATGTTTTGCACATAGAAATTCTACAGTGGTCCAGACAAAAATCATTATAGGCATCTTTTAGAAATTGTAAGAAATCATTTGATTTGGTCTCACATTTGGTGAGATGCTGGTGCCTACAAGATCAAAAAAGCACAAATTCAACCAGTTTGACCAAACCAAAGAATTGTCTGAGGAGGTCAGACACAAGATTAGAACCAATCACGGACAATCTCAAGGCTACAAGTCTATCTCCAGAAACCTCGGAGTTCCTGTTTCCACAGTTCATGCTATTGGGATGTTTAAAGCCCATAGCACTGTAGCCAACCTCCCAGGACAGCCACGACAGGAAATGTGATCGCAGATCACAGTAAGGATTGCTCGAATGCTGGAGAAAGCACCTCAACCAACTGCCAAGAGTAAGCTGACTTTCAGACACAAGGTATATTGGAAGGAGGCCCAGGAGGACCCCACCGCTGAAAGAGACATAAGAAAGCCTGAATGACGTTTGCCAGAACACACCTTAACAAGCCAAAACTCTTCAGGGAAAATGTTCTGTTGACATGAGCCCAAATTAGAGCTTTCTGTTAAAGAACACGATCTCCATATGTACAGAAAATCAAGAAAAGCTTTCAAAGAGGTTCGGTGATGTTTTAGGGTTGCTGTGCTGCCTGCCTCTGGCACTGGGCACCTTGAACATGCGCCTGGCATCATGAAATCAGGAGATTATCAACCCAGGATCGGAAAGCTAAGTTTTCGTTGAAGGTCATGGGTCTTCCAGCGGGACAAAGAACCCTAACACACTTCGAAGAGTACCCAGGAATGGTTCAGGAACAAATGCAGGACTGGCTAAATGAGTCCAGATAGAAATCCCATGGAAAACCCACTGAGACATCTGAAAGCAGTAGTTGGGAGATGGAACCCTTCAAACTTAGAGCAGGTAAGAACAACAAGAGATTGCCATTTTATAAAGGTGTGTGGAATACCGATCTGAGCAACAGAAATTGTTACGTTAAGAGGAATTAATGTCTTGATTTTGAATGTTAATTTAAGTTTTGAAGTTTAAGTTTTGATGTTTCTTTTTTTTGTTTTTTTACCCAGGGACAATGCACATTAATCAACATTTTCAGTTTCCACATCATTGCTTATTTTTTCAGAGCTCAGTGGTATAAACTAGCTGTTGATCTGTTGTTTCTGCTGCCAACCTGGCATTTAGCTTTCTCACTGTCATGGCCTGCCTACCCCAACGCTGAACGCTAAACCCAATAAGCAATTCATGTATACCAACAAGAAAGCACAAACCACCAAACAAACTGAGACTTTTTGCACCTGCCCTTAGGCAAATATTGATTCATCTTCCCACAATTGAACCCTCTCTCACTCTTTTAGTCCGAGCTGTTGCTTCCTCCAAAGTTCGGTTGCAGTGGAGTGGTGGTGTAATCCCCTTCAACAAAAAAACCCACCCAGCTCTTTTAATCTCAACACCACCCTCCATAAAAATACCAATGGCCCTTGCTCCCTCTGCACCTGGATTCTTTTACTTGTCTTCTGCAAGAGCAATAGGCATTAGCATATGGCTGGAGAGGAGGAGGAGACGGGGATGGTAGAAGGGAATAAAAGAGAGGATATTTAAATGGAAATAGGGGCCAAGAGAGTGGACTGCCATGCAGCACGGAGAAAGCGTATTTTGTGTACTGTTTCCCCAGTCAGGCCCTTTCAACAGAGGAAGAGAGGGCGGCACTGTGTTGATTTAGGTCGCACAAAGGGGGCCTTAATCCTTTCAAGGGAACCAAATCTGCCCACTGAGAAGTGCCTTCAAAAGGAAACCTCCCTGTCAAGCATGGCCATTGAGCCCCCCAATGGACGCCACAAATCAAGCCCTGGAGGGAATCAAAGGCCAGAATGTGGGAAATGTGTTTGGGGTCTGTGTGTGGACGAAAACGCAGGAAGAAGAGAGGGGGGGTGCACAAGGATCTATCAACACCAATCAGCCCTGTTTCTGACACTGCTCTGAAGGGGTCATAACCCCTGTCTCCTCCTCCCGCCCTGCCGGGTAACTCCCCCCCATTACAGAGGAATGTCCATTCACACTGAACACCTCCATTATCCCTGATCCAGAGAAAATGGGGTTGCTTTTAACAGCAAATTAGTGACTTGATAATGAGGTCACATGCAGTGTTAGCACACTGAGGTCATAAACAGATGTCTTTCCTGCCCTCACTTCATCGCCCAACAGAATTAGCAGCCCACACCCTTCTCCATCTCCTGCTTCTCTGGTTACAAAACAAAACCCTGGCATGGTGGAACCCTTTCTCAACAAAGGGATATGAAACAGCTTTGTGTGTAGGCTATGTGTAACATACACATTAGCTTTTTATGTCATATTTATGTCTCCCACCCTCTCCGCGAGGAGCAGGTACGACTGCGGAGCACCTTCAGCAAACGGCTTATCCCACCGGGGGGGTTCCAAGGAGAGTTTTAAGCATTCCTTTGTACCAACTGTCATCTAGCTCTATCACTAGGCTGGCTGGGGAGCTGGGGGAGGGTGTTGGGATCTAGTCCTGCGATCTGCTCTGCGTCATATGCACATGATCTACACCAATTATACACAACTGTTCTTTTTGCACAGTAGGCAGCTCTATAAATATCTGTCAACATCTGTAAATCTCTCCAGGGCTGTCAAAACAGCCCTAACAGATGGAGAGGGCTGTGTTTGGTTTCACACATTTTATGGAGGAGCAAAGTCAAATCCGCAAAATTATGTATCTTGCCCATGAATCTGAGAAGGGAAAAAAAAGTAGCATTACAAAAGCCACAAAGACTTTATAATGAAAGTAGCTTGTGTGGACTGTTCTGTGTGCTGCATGATTGCCAGAGCAGTTACCTTTTCAAAATATTGTACAAATAAAAAACATTTTCCCACTCAAAATGTAGCTGCGGGTATGATATGATTCTACAGTGTGACCACCATATAGCACGACCTCATGTCTGTTACTGCTTTTACACACAAAATTAAGCAAAGACCAAAGCTTTATTTTTGTCCTCCACCAACAACAATTTATTCCCGGTTGCTTGGCAATGTAAGGTACCAGTTCCTATACAGCGGATATAAGTGCTCATGGTTTATCTCTCGTCCCAATTACAATGTGTGTCTGGAACTAAATGTTGTGTAACCTACAATATGAAGGTGTAACGTCACTACTACAGTTGACATGAGTGGATTTAAAACTTTTTTTAACATGTAAACAGCATGCTGACGGACATATAGACAAGCTGACTGAGGACAATTGAAATCTATTCCAGAGTGCACATAAAGTAGATTTCAGTTGTTCTCAGTCAGCTTGTACAGACAGGAGCTTGACCCCATCGACTTTGCATTGGTTTGTGGCTAACGAGCTGGAGCTAGTATGAGGAACAGCATTGATTACTGACAAGTCGCAAATAGTGCTCGGCTTCCAAAAATCTGAACTATCCCTTTAACATGTTAACTAAGACTACAGAAAAACTGTTCTGACAGATCAACCCCTGTATGCCCCCCACCCTTCTTGGTGCTTAGTGGGCACTGATTGATACTTTATACCTGAGCAAATTAACAGAATAACGCTTGAATGTAATTTTCTGAGTTATGGCCCACAGAAGTAGCCTACAACTATTGCAGCAATGTGTTTTTGTTTTTTTGTTTTTCAAGGCTAAAAGGTCTACTGGAAACAAGAAAAAAGTGGCACAATCTGCTCAATGTTGATATCATTTCAGCATTAAAATAGTATACAACACCCATACCTTTAACTGCAGCTGTGCTGAAGAATTTTTCTGAGCTGGCATCGGAGACCTGTAACAGAGGAGAGGACAGCGCTATTACCAGATTTGCTTGGATAGGTGAGCTTCTCAGTCCAATACTCAGCCAAGTATTGGCAGCTGACAAGGGCAAAACAATTGGCACTACACATGGCCGCCACTTGATGGCAATGTTGGTCCATGCCCAAACAGCCCGTTCCCTCTCTAAGCCTCCCCGTCAGGGCACTGCTGTGTTATATGCATATGTAGTGATGGGATTTACACAGTATTAGATAATGAAAGCCTATTTGGGTGACAATATGGTGTCAAAGATGCACTGGCTATATCAATCTCGATTACGAGGTGAAAGATCGTCATATTACCATGTACACAGGTGCGACGCGCATTGGTAGGCAAGAAATGGGACAATAACACCTATTAACCTACACACAGGAAGAAGAGAACGCTAATAAACATAAATATCTGAATAAATTGCAGTTTTCAGAGTGATTTAGATTAAATACTTATCAGTTACATTTTATGCATGACGCTAATCTCATGCATAATGTTATGCTATTTGTCTTAACACTTTTGACTATATGCTTCAATTTCTAGCACATAATAATGACAAGAATTCCTCATCTCATACAGATGAACAGGGCGCCCCACCACAGATAAATTGCATTCCCACTGAAAAAAATATTTTTATTCTGAACCAAGGAAACCATAAGGTTGCGTACGACATGGGTATTTGCAAGTCCGAACTGCAAAATAAAAATGAGAGAAAATAGCCTACATCGGATACTTAAAATATTATTTTTTTGTTCCCTGCAGAGCAATTAGTATTTTGTAACCGGTCGACGGTATTTATTCCATAGCCTTATGCAGACCGAATGTAAACAATGCAAGCCGCAGAATAGGTGGCTCAAAATAATAGGTTGCATTATATATTCTACCCAATAAGCACATCTATTAAACTAATATCCTAATGCGTCTAAATTTGACACATTATCCAAATAATGAATATGTGTACAGGGTTCAACATAGCGCGCATACCTTTGATGTGGCAGGTTTGGCAGGAAGGCAGATACCAAGTCAAGCTATTACTTTCGTGATCTAGTGGGTTAAATGTGGCCGCGTTTCTCATTCTTCTTGTCAAATAATATAATCCATAAACAGGCAGCGAATTCCGCTCCGTTTAAATTGATGACAGCCATGCGAAACGAAAAGCCTTTCCAAGAAAATTCCAACGTAAGAGACAAGAAGTGCTCACAAAGCTATACTGCGCCTTTTGGACAAAGGGAACCATGTGTCTTGCCAGCGAAAGCTCCAGCCACAACAGCGCCGAGAAGAAAAATCCTTTGATGCCCGCTTCGTTCCCTGTTGTGGAAACAATATAATTTTTAAAAATATATTCTCCTGTCGAAAATATCCGTGATATGGAGTACAGCGGATCCGTAAAGGTTTGCGTGACGGTGCGCGCAGAATGGGCTGTGACCAAGGACTGGCAGAGTCCGACAGAGCAAACTATCCAACAAAGCGCGCACCAGTTCTCTCCGCAGAGAAAGAGGGAGATAGAACCACAAAGTATCACCAAAACTCGAAGGGATAACCCGCTATATCGTTATGCTTTCAGTTGGAAAGGCTGTGTCCTGTGGTCTCTGACGGTTCGGTTGCAGGCAGAGCCTCTCCTCAATCGCTCCGCGCATCAGACAAACTCCCATTCATCCAACGACTGGCTGCTGCCTTGTCGGTCGGTTCCTCCCACTTCCTGATCCCAATCGGACTTGGGTTCAACCTCAAGCCTAGGCTACTGCTTTACAACACAAACACACGTGTGTTTCTGCTTCCGAGGCTCTAATACGGTTTCAGGGCGCGCTTCTCGGGACAAGCGTGCATGAGTTGTGTGAGCGACTGCGTGAATGGAGCAGCTCAGAGAACACAGTTGGCAGTGGCGCTGAAGAGCCAGAGAGGGAGACAGCAAGAGGGAGGGAGAGAGAGGGGAGGGCCTGAGACTAGAATGATATTCTTTCTTTCAGTCTCTACAGTGAGATGATGTCAGCCACTAATGAATTCCCCAGTAGGGTGCTGCTACTGTGAGAGGAGGGAAACAAAACGGTCTTTATGAGCTGCATGCACCTCCTCACAGCTCACAGGCGCTGTCTTCCTGTTGGATAAACTCCCACACTGTACTGTCCCAGAGGGAGGTCACCCAGCCACTCAAGATAGTCAGTCATCCATTTGAGCCTCTGGTGCCCAGCTCCAGCCACATACCATGTAGCCTAGGTAAGACACTTACAAAGCTGGTTCAGCCCCCTGACACTGATGGTCCTCATAACACATAGCATGGTTACCAGCTTGGCATCATTTCAGCTAGCAATGGGAGTGACATGTCCCCTCCACTTTCTGAAATTCTATTTTTGTCCCGCCCCTTCTCATTAGACTAGACATGCTTTTGCAGCCCACATCCCAAACCAAAATGTTGTAGCCATTTACCAATGTTGGAATCCTTAGTGCGACACTCCCCCTGCTCATATTCAGAATGAAGCCTTGGGAGGAATGTGAACTTGGGAGGCAGAGGGAGAGGGATCAGCCCTCCTCGATCTGCTCCATCACATTAAGCTTAAACCCATGAACACTCCGCACCAAAACAATCCCGCAATCTTCAGCTAATGCCGGACCTTCCTGGAAAATCCTCTTAATGGCACAAAACCCCGCATCCTATAGCTTGCCTAATGAGCATTAACCCACTGCCTGTGAGGTCAATGGATCTACAATGGAGTCACATTGGAAAGACTTTCCCCTCCCTGATTTGCAGCCAGCCCCAGCTAGCCCCAGCCACCACTGAGCAGAAAACAGACTTAGCTCCTAGTTGGGCGCTAATCCGCCCTTCTTTCCTATCAGTAACATAGAGAACGAGGGCCGGTTTGTTGGCCAGAGGAACTTGCACTGGCTCTATGCAAATAGGATGACCCTACATATGGGCTACGACTGCCTGAGTTCCAGAATGGAAAAGCAAAGCCTCAGACTCAGGCTGATTTCATAGTTTGGTTGGTTGCATTAAACTCGACACACTGCATCTCCTGTTTGTGTCCTTGGCCATATCTGCAGAGCTGAATGTCGAAGCTTTACAGCAGCATCCTGACGGAGGATATGCAGGCCAGATGAGGGGGGTTTGTGGTATTTTAAAATACAATACAGATAAATAAATTGATGAATAAAATAATATACATTTCTTGGTTTTGACCCTTAATTATATTGTCCCCATGGGACGGACAGTGGTAATAACTGAAGTGAAGCAGACACAAGCTATTATACAGTATATCATTGTCTATGAGGTTTGAACCGCTAACCAGTCAAATTATGTTTTAGTTGCTAAAGTACAAACTGTGTAGTTACATGCAATTATAAGGATTCAATGCGTGTGATGTGGTGAATGTGACGAAACATCAAGAGCTTATCATGGTTTGGCTTCAAATGTATTACATGGCTGGCTTCGAGATATATATATCTATATATATATATATATATATATATATA
>OMKL01049360.1:3543-15747 GCA_900302295.1 Parasudis fraserbrunneri
AATGAGGAAAGACATTGAGTCCAAGGTAACATTCTACTGGAGATATGTGTCCACCCACAGCACTTTAAGAGGTCCCATGTTTCCGACTTGCAAACATGGTATGTAATTTTGTCTTAATTGTCTCCTTTTTTAATTGTATGAGTCTTACTGTCATGGCTCTGGCTGTGTCTCTAGTGTTTTCCCTTGTGTTTCCTTTCCATTCCTTTCCATGTGTTTCTGTCTCTCCCCTGTCTGTCTCTCTCGCTCTGTATGTGTATGGCTTAGGCTCGGCTTCCCTTATCTGAGCATCTTCCGGCTCCCTCCTGCTAATGGCTCATTCCACTCACCTGCTCTGACCCACCACTCACCTGCTCTGACAACACAGCTGTCTTCCATCAATTTATCACCACAACATTAGATCTACCCTGGTTTTCCTCCCATTTATCGCCAGATCATTGTTTCTACTACAAGTGGTAGTCACTAGCTCTTGGCCGCTCTGCATTTACGTAGAGTCTATTTCCGAGTGTTTGCTATTCTCATTGCTTACCGTGTTTTCCCTGTGTCTCCAGGATCAGGATCACTATCACCATCTGTCTGCTCCATGCCTGTCTGTCTCACCGCTCACCCCTCCTAACTCCTAACTCCCTCCAGCTTGCTCCCAGCCATCTCTGCCCTCACCCTACTACCCCCCCCCAACCTCCTTGGACCTCATCCCCATTTTCCCCTACAATTAATTCCTTTATTGTATCTAAAAACTGAGTCTGTGTCTGAGTCCACCCTCAGAGATTGTAACACTTATGACTATATATTATACTTTAACTCCTCTACTCAAAAGAGAACATGCCAAAATGGATGTGAACTGACAAATGATGACTGTCTTCAATGGCACCACAAGTCCTTAAAGTTTCTCTGCCTGAGAAGGCACCTCTTTAATGACTGAGGACAGGAGACAGAAAAAAGGTAACAGCGTCAATTAGATCTGCACTGCAGCCCAAAATGTTTGCTTAGATTCTTAATGGCTGACCCAACCTGTCTGTCTGACTGGTTAATCCTGTCTGTCTGACTGACACCCTGCCTGTGTGACTGTACCTGTCTGACTGACTGATCTGTCTGTCTGATCCCGCCATAAGGAAACCTTTAAGGATAGGTGCCATATAGCACCAAAAGAGGTTCCCCTATGATTACGAGCCAAAGAACCACTTTTGGGTACTATCTAGCACCATTTTTGGTTAGAGTGTATACTATTGCCTTAAGTGTGTTCAGAACTGTTTGTTAACAAGGCTGTACATGGGTATGTGGCAGGGTGGGGAGGGAGGTGGTTCCATTGTGATTTCATGTGGTGACCAGTTCTCCGAAAAGGACAGTGATAGAACTGTCCTGACAACCTTCAAGCCACTTTACTTTTATTTTTTACTTACATTATCATATTATCCGATAAGCACAGCTTTGTTGTCCTGTGCATGCCATAGTGTGTAGATGATAAATATTAGTGAATATCATTTGAATATTATTGTTTAATTAATTTGTGCAACAATGCCATAAACATGTATAGGAATAGTGCACAGGGGTCCATACACCTTTGTGTTTTCACTTCTGTTCCAGTTCGGGACTCCCTAAAAACTTGATATCTCATATATAAACCCACCTCTACCTTAACCCTAACCTTAACCTCACTGGACCTCACGCCCCCCTTTACCGGCCATTGTATGCGATGCATACATTGTAGGGTCCCGTTCCAGTTCGCCCCCACCCCACCTGTATGTCTGTTTGCCTGTGCGAGGAGGGGATCCCTGCATGTGTACGTTATGTGTTAATGACTCATTCGTTCAATCCACAATCAACCAGATCATGTATCTGTGCTGCGTCAGTTTGCACAGCACACGTAATAATGAAGGTGCTGCCCGCATGTACAACAGTCACTTTCCCATGGATCCATGCAATGGGTGAGGACCTCTGTTAGAATCCAAATGTCAAATGGCTTGTTCAAGCTTTGAGGATAATTCAATTTCAACCTAATGATTTTTTTTTTTTTTTATCTGAGGCTGTCATACATTGTGTGTCAATCATCCTTGACAGGCTATTACTATTGGAGTGGTGTGGAGAAGAAAGACTTTATGCTGATGTGATGTAATTAGAAAGGTGCCACTTTTCAGCAGCATTTCCTGCTCTCTCTCCTGGCTTTTGTGTGGGAAAGTCATTTGAAAGTGAATGGCATTTTGAAGCTGCCGGTTTTTCCCCGAGATGGATACCGCACAGCACGGGCAGCATAAATCTGTTCAATGCCAGTGTGTTCGGCAGCCGAGCATTGGAGGCAATAAATGTCACATTCTGAGCATGTATTTCTCAAGTGCAAAATTACACTGAATATCAAGTGTGCCTTAAATGAGGTCTGATTAATACCAGGCCTGTATGAGTAAGAAGATGCAAAAAAGGTACTAGCATGCGTAAAAAAACAACTTGAATAAGGTTTTTTTTACAGACAGACCGGAAAAGAGTGATAAGGATGTATAAATTACTAACTGGGCTCTCCTACCATAATATGACCCTCATCGTCAGAAAACTAATAAATAAAAAGAAAAGAAAAGAAAAAATTCCTACCAAATTTCTTCTGCAATAAACCAGGAAGAATAAAATTATACGATTTGAATACGAACTACGTTGTGCAAGACAATGATTTTTTTGTGGTTGTAGTACTATGATTGGAACTTATTTTTCTGTCATTTGGAGTCTCACCAAATGATAGGGGCCAAAATCATTTGACTTGACCCGGTATTGAGCAAGCTAACTAGACCGCTGCCACCAGGTTGCAATATAACATTAATTTATTGGGGCAAATGCATCCATCAAAGAACGTCTTGCAAAATAACTAAAGTTTGGCTCTAATTGGCTGTTATGTGAGGAGTCTAAAGAGTCGTATTGATGCCCAACCAGAAGTCGTGCTCTGTAATCCCAGCTACAGTAGGGGCAGCACACCTAATAAAGCTACTGATCTGACGTTACCTACACTCTCTCTCCACTCTTCAAAAGGCAACTTGAGATTAAAAGTGTTTAGCTAAAGTCTAGACATGCACATGAATATATTTAATGACTGTATTGTTTTTTTCCCCCTTTTCTATCTTCTGCAGTGATATAATGTTGATTTTAAAACTCAAAAGCCTATCCAGGGACAGGGGTGGCAAATTAGCTCTTGCTAGAAATCCATATGCAATGCATCTGTTTCATGTTTTGAACCTGCAACAATTTCTACTTGTATTGTCCCTGACAAATAAGCAAATAAAAAAAGACTATACTGGCGGAGAAATGGGTTCAAGCTCCCTGGTAACTGAGGAATAGACTAGGCTGCAAGTATACAGTGTTAGGGAGTAGCTTCACTACATGTAATTAAACTAGTAGTTTATTTTTGCAGTAGCTTGCTGGTAGTTCAACTGATTTCAAATTTGCAAAGTTATTGTAGTTACTAATTACTTCTTTTCTATTTTGATGTAGTTATTTTGGTGTAGTTAACTATTTACAGGTAGAATCTGTAATGGCATCAAACAGCGACCTCTAGGTAAAAGAGTCCCGCTTGGTATTGGACTTTGTTTACTTTTTGGTTTTGGTCTGATGTGTGGGTTGGAGTTTAGTAACTTATTATACTGTGAATTTCTCCAGACCTCTTTTGGTAGAGCCTGAGGTGTGGCCAGCGGTAACAACCCCTCCCCTATACCCAATGAAATCCAACCCAAATATCAGACAAAACAAAAGATTTTAACAAAGTGCAATACCAAGAGGGGCTCTTTTGCCTAGAGGTTGCTGTTTGACAACATTACAGATTCTACATTTAAACTACAAACTAATTATTTGTCTATCAAATAAAGGAACAAGAACTTTGAGAGATGGCTCGTGTGTCATATAAATAAAAGATTCTGCTCTTACAACAAAGCTGACAGGCCCATTCTTTAGACCACTGTTCTGAAGTTGTTAAATGGTCTAAAAAAGTGAAGGTTCATGTATCATTTTTGTTGACTGTTTTAACTGTTATGATTATGCAAGGCACATACAACAAAAATTAACACTCCTTACACTTTTTCCTTTGAATAAACCAGATGAGATATAGGGTTATTTGGTGTTGGTTTAGTGTGTGCTATAGCTTTTGCAATAAACTCAATTGAGTGGTATATTATGCAGTCATGTGACTTCGTTTTGTACTATATTTAGTGATAATTTTGTATTGCTTTGCACTACTTTTTCTAAGTAACTTTAGTTAACGAAACTATATTTCTCCTGAGGGTAGCTTTGCTGTAGTTCAACTCCTTCCAGTGTGAAGTAATTGGTAGCTTGCTGTGCTATTTTTTCAAAGTAGCTTCCCCAACACTGCAAAAGTTTAGGTCCTTTCCTAATTAGCCAATTGACATAATTACCTTTTTCTTTTGACCGTATAGTCTCAAGAGGAAGGGAGTGGGGTTGCTTACTGAAGATGTCAAATTAATTGTACCAATTAATATACTGGTGACTCATCTGCAGTGGCATGAGCAATGCTATGCGTGGCTGGCTGATTTAGAGATGGTAGCCAAACCTTCACTGGGCCTGTTGACAGGCCATAACACTCTATAGAGTTACAGATTCCAAGGAATCCATTACTATTAAGCATGCAATCTTACCTGGAAATGGCATGGAATGTCTCTAACTTAAGGCATCCACACACACCACGACTGGCTGTCTTTTACGGTTATTAGATTGTGCAATGGTAAAGAGGTCAAATCTTGCTCATCAGCTTTGTCAGACTGCTAGTTAGCCGTTTTACTGTCATACTGGGTGACATGAGGCTGCATCCTGCGTCAGCCGACACGTATCATTTCAACATCACTTTCACTTTAACCACTGGCCCAGCACATATTCACACACATGAAGAAATTATTTCCATCTGCTTGTTATCTCGTTTGCTCACCTAGTAGCTCCGCTGTTTCTTCCCAATTAGTGTCTGTCTGGGGTCTGACGTGGTCAAAGAGTTATATCTCAGATGTAGCTATCATTCTCAGGCCATCAAATTATTCAAGTCTGCGGTCCAGTTGAACAGTACTTGCTTTCTTTTAAAGTTTGACATAATGTTTAAATATATATATATATATATATTTTTTTAAAATCTTTTTACACAGGCCTGTCAAGTATTCTCTGTCATTGCTTTCTGTGTTCCTATTGGTGAAAGCCTCATGGCACCAGTCACACTGCACAACTTTGTCCCAAAATGTCTGACACTGCCACAGCCATCGCTGTTACACTGAACCATCCAAGTCAGCTAACCATCGTTCACAATGAAAAATTTTGTCCACGACAGGGATATTTTATCTGGATGAGCAAAAGATGGCCAAAATCGTGTGTAGGGGGCTTTAGAGACATTCCATCTCATCTAATATCCTAATTTATTATTTATGATTTAGGATTATATTTTGCATTTTCATTAATATATCACTCAATATAGATGAGATATATCCCACTAAAAAGGAAGAAGAGTGTGGGGATAAAAAAGGGAGTGGAGAGTCTGCTAGGGACATGACAGAAAATAGGTGTCATAATCACAAAGTCTGTCAAAGGGCAATGGCACAATTCACATGTTATTCCTGTCCCCTTAGGGCTTGTGTCCATATAGCGGGTTTTTTTCTGAGCGCCAGTGTCTTTCTCAATTGTTCTCAATGCGGAGTGAGCGTATGCGGCAGCATGTGGCAGCCGAGTAAAGGAGCTGCACCTGGCATCTTAGACACTGGTCATCACTGCTTCATCCTAGCGCCTTGCCGATGCTTTTCTGCCAGGAGAAAAACACTATATGGACACAAGCCCTTAGACAGGTTTTTACTTTTTGCAGTTTTGCTGAAGGACGGAATGATGCAACAGTGGCAAAAGATGTTGCTACTGTAGGTGAGGTTGTTACCAATGGAATGCAAACACAGAGTGAGGAGCATTCATCATGAAATGTTGGCACTCGTTGGAGTGTATCTCAGCCAATCACCAAACGAGGTCTGAACTATCTGGTATAATAAAAAAAAAATTATAATAAAATGAGTGAAAAAGACAGTAACTAAACAAAAGAGCCAGTACACACAGTAGAATTATAAGCTCGTTGAAAACCCATCATAAGCATTCCATTCATCAATAGTCAAATCACCATGTATGTAATCAAGTCATCAGAACCATGGAATCATGTTGTCTTGTTTTTGTACTGTAGGCTGCTGTACCTCCTCTTTTCTGACGTCAACCCTAATGCTGACACAGTAGTAATGCTTCAGAAAAGAAAACAGATCCTTTTCTTGATCAGCTATAAAAGAGATGAGTTGAAGCAACAAAAGATTCATTGTCCCTAACTAAACACACACAGGTGTGTTATGGGTGTGTTGCCATTTACGCATGCTATGTTGTTTTTCAGCATACCTATAACACACCCATGCAGTATGTGTTCCATTCCACTCATACAAGAGTGTATTTTCTCTCTCCTCTTTCAGTTGCTGCCATGTGGAAATGCCCCCAGTTCTCCGGACCTATTTTTTGTAAAATAAATTTGTAGGAGGGTAGTGAGTTGGGAGTGAGTGTTAAAGGTTATTATTCAATTGTGTACTGTCATAGGGCTTCATTTATCAATAATTATTTATCATGTTTCCTCGCATAATTTTACAAACTAAAAACTACCCCCACATTTATCAAACGTTCAGAGGCAGTGCGTTTCAAGAGAATCCATGTGCATACATAATCATACTCTATCAATCGTAAATTGAAAGCGTGTTCACAGCAAGGTTATTATACTGTAGTTAACTAAAACTAAACTAAAAACTAAAACTAGGAGTGAAAAAACATTTTAGTTCACTGAAATAAAAATAAAAACTAGATTTTAGAAAAAAATGAAAACTAACTGAAACTATATTGTGTACTTACAAAACTGAACTGAAATATAAAAAAAAACTTTAACATTTTGCCCCAGACAAATACCACCAATATTATAAAAATAAATAAGTAAAATAAAACTAATGCTGAAACTATTAAAAAACGAAACTAAAACTAGCAAACCCACTCTGGAAACTAACTGAAACTAAACTGCATTAAAAACAAAAAATTTTAAACGATATAAAAACTAATGAAAACTGCAAAACTATAATAATCCTGATTCACAGCCCCTTCATTAATATAATGGTGCCACCCCAGAAATGCCATAAATAGCAAAGCAGAATGCCCACAAAGATTGTCCTCAGGTGAGAAACTACGTTGAAGATGGAAAAGAAAAATAATTTCTCAGAAGCAGAGGTGGAAGTGATAGTAAACATTGTTCAACAGAACAAAAATGTATTGTTTAGTAGCAGAAGCAGTGGGGTTTCTGCTCCACAAATGGGCCAAATTAGGAAAGAAATTATAAATCAAATGAATATTGTTTTATCTGTTGAAGAAGAAGTCAAACGAAAATGGTTTGATCTGAAGCTAGAAACAAAAATATCCGCATACAAGCAAAACATAAAAGCCACAGGAGGAGGCCAAAGAACACCAGATAAACTCTCCCAAATGGAGGAGCCGTTTTCTTTTCTTTTTTTTCTTTTTTTTTACCTCACTCCTGTGTAGTACACACTTGCAGTCGAGTAACGTTCCTCTGGATGTGCATCCCTCTGTGTAGTAGTAAGTAAGTTAGTAAGTTAGTAAGTAAGCACATTGTAATCATAAAGCACCTTTCGAAACCATAATTACAAGGTGCTGTACAATAAAAACACATTTTAAAAAAAAATAGAAAGTTTAAAATCAGAAAAACAAAGGATAAAATAGAAATTTAAAAACAGAAACAAACAGAATATAACAATAAAACATTTACAAAAAAAAAAAATTATAATATGGAACTACACACTACGAATGTATTACATGGCCCATGGCCCGCAAACAGCATTGCCAACCTCAACAGACCCATATATTATATAATTACTATAGTAATTAACACAATAGAATATTAATTAAATTCAATAATTATTGTGTAAGTATTGATAGCACAGCTCGCACCCCATCATAACCATCATTTGGATTAGTATTAATATAATATGCAGGTATTATATCAAAGGATATTGCAATGAACATATCCAGTGAAGTCAAGGAATTTGTGACAGAAGCTAGCAAAAAAGTCTGAAGTCAAAATATTAGGCCTAGAAGTGGGCGTGTTGGATAACTCTTTCTGCCTCATGTCTGCTAAATATTGGGAATTACTGTACCTTTGTGATGAAATGACTACGAGAGGAAATATCAATGTTGTGGCTCGACGTCACACACTGAAATATCGAACCATCCATGACTGCATTATCCAGGGCTGCATATAGTTCGCTATGAACAACAACCTTTCGGCTTTGGTTATGGATTTTGCCCTGTCTGAATCTGTACGGAGAGGTTGTTCAGCGCGAATACTTCAGAGTTGCTCTTTCCTCCTTCCCTGAATCTCTCCATGCACTGTTAATGGACCAGGACCAAAACATTGAATAAATTGACGCTCGCATATGCCTCGCAGTGCACAATTCTCGCTTATGGTCGCTGCTTTATTCATCACTATCATAGACAAAACTAAATTTGTAATGTTAATGCACCCAAACAGCAGACTTAAACTATGCTGGCAAATATTATGTGATTTAACTTGTCTTGTCCACTTATCAGTAGCCTGATTTCTCACACAAACCTGACTGACAGCTGCACTCCCAACTCGCTCGGCACACAGAGAGATTCCACTATGTTTGTTTTTATCTAAATGCAGCAGGCTCGAGTTACTAACATTAACTGAACTCATTAGTATTCCCTATTTTCAGTGTTGTCAATGGAAATGGTCAATGTTACCTCTACACGAGTCAAAACAGTTGTTCTACAAATAAAAGCACTCCATGCACACCCCACGAGTGATGTAGGCTATTACAGTAGCAAGTCAGAGTTCTACAGTAGCAAAGTGAACCAGATGGTCTGTAGGCGCCTCGAACCGTGGTGGGCGAACCAAATGGTTTAGATTTTTTACATGAACTGTTCTATCCCTACTGGGTAGATTACAGAAACAGGAGTTGCCAATATTGCCATATGGTGGCGCTAGACAGAAGGTCATAGGGTCACCAAAATCAACAGTTTTCTCCCTCTCTGGGTCATGAATATTCACAGCAAATTTTGTGACTCTATGACTAATAGATCAGAAGATACACTCATTTGAAAATGGAAAGTATGGCCTGATGGTGGCGCTAGAGGAAAGGTCATGGGGTCACCAAAACTCAAAGGTGTTCTTCCTTCTTGGGTCATGAATGTGCACAGAAAAGTTCATGGCAATCCAGCCATTACTTTTCAAGATATGATGAGAACAGATCCTCGCACTGACACACACACACACACACACACACACACACACACACACACACACACATACACAGAAACTTCGCCTTGGCAGAGGCAATTATCCTCCGACTTGATTTTGGAAGGTAGTAGGTATAACCAGAATTTAGTAACCCAGGCTATACCCATAAGTATTAATTGGTCAACATTTACAGCAAACTGAATCAGTTTTACACACACTTTACATGTGATCTCATGTTTTCGTAAATTTCTTTTGCACATCTGCACAAGATGGACTCCCAACAACTTTGAGGAATCCCAGTTTTTCATGTGAAAATGCCAGTGCAAAAAATGTATGAGAATTTTCGTTCGTATGTTGCTTGACATTATGGCATTTGAGAACATCCTAAACAGGATATGTTATTTTCACATACACACACACACGCATGCACGCACGCAGCACACACACACACACACACACACACACACACACACACAACACAGATTATACACTGCATTTATTAGCAGTAGTTAAAGAACCAGTTCAATAACGTTAATTCAGTCAGAAATTTTGAATTATTCTGGAATGTTAATGTCAGGAGTGTCATTTTTTCAGCTTCAGATGCATCATTTGTTATAACTGGTTCAGTGAGCATCCTCTCTGAGCACAGCCAACTCTCAGTATGTTGAGGGGGCGTGGCCCTCTGTTCGTTGAAAGGAGATGTCAAGTTAGTATTACTTGTGCAGTGCCGTTCGGAATGGGCCTATTGCCTGGCCCCCGGAAGTGCTGCTTGCAGCGTTGTTGAGAATTGCGGTATTGGTGCTTGCAGCATTCTCGAGAACCAGGCATCACATTCAACACTGCACTAACTTGGGCCCTCAGCAATACACCTGCCAAGTGCAATGTCGATCGGATGAACGGTTCTCAAGATATGCGAAAGACAGACAGACAGACAGAGATTACTTCCTTTATAGTTACATAATACATGAAGCTTTCAAATGTAAACAAATTCATGGGACCAGTGTAATCGGTTGCTATGGGAGATTAACATTGGGTAACCTGTGCCAGCAGGTGATAAATAAATTGTCACGGTTGCTGTGGATGTTTTTGAACCACTAAAATTAACTAAATTGTAGCAAACTAGTTTCATTACTTGTTTGTGGACTAGCTAGCTGATATCCTTCACAACTCCTGACAACTGACTGACTGACTGATGGGCCAATCCGGGTAACAGGGTAGATGATGCAATCTTTTCAGGAACTAGATTGGCTATCTGAAATGGTTTGATTATGATGACAATCAATACATTTTGGGTAACTTTACATTGACATGGCTTCTGCTCAACAATGCAACAAGATTGAAAAACATGACTTTCATTGTACTAGTTCTTTAAGACCTGTTTTTAGTAGAGTACTGTATGGGGAATGTATGGGCATGGATAACCAATGCCTTGGTCTTACTTCCTGCTGATCATAACACTGTGCATCATCAGCATGCCAAAGCTGGACAGCCATCCACACAAACAGGGCCTGTGTCATTTCCAATGACAGGGTGTTTTTCTGTTTGTTTGTTTGTTTATTTATTTATTCATTTTATTTATTTTTTACCCAGGGACAATGCACATTTATCAACATTTTCAGTTTCCACATCAACGTAAATGTGCCAGAGTTAGCTAATGAGCTCATTTTCATCCGTAGTCCCTGTCTGGCATGCATGTCTTTTGGTGTGGGAGGAAACCAGACTACCCGGAGGGAACCCACGCAAACACGGGGAGAACATGTAAACTCCACACAGAGGCACACAAGGCCTCCCGCCGGGGAGGTTGTTACAGTTATATTCCTTTCTATAAAAGACGTCATATAAGCAGTTCGAAAGATATAACATAACCACTTCAAACTTTTTCTTTGTTAAAGGAAAAGTCCACCCTAAAACACTTCCAAGCTGTTAAGAAAAAGCAACTGATGATGTACTTAACATTTATGGATCTATTTAGCAGTTGGGTTTTGTATTTTGCTGTTACCCATGGCAAACTAGTGGAAAACCCTCAGCCTGCCATCACGTGGCGATATTGCAACTACAGCTAAAGAAGAGTTTGATAACAGAACGTTTTTAAGCTATCTAAAAGTTATCTGACAGGTTTTGGTGTCAGCCCCACATTATCAAAGAGAAAGTGATACATTCTAAACCAACCATGTTACCTTAATTGGAGTATTTTATACGAATTTCGGGAGGAGGCCCACATCGATGGCGCGCGCCACCACGCTCTCCCCTATACTTCTCTCCTACCCCCTTTCTCTCACCAGCACCGCAGAACCATGCCTCCATCGCGCTATGTGCCCATACCAAGCCAATCGACTCGACCCACTATACAGCCCTCCCCAGCCTTGCCTCGTCCTCGACTTCACCACACCTTCCCACGTTTTCAACCCATCACGCCACCCCTGCTCCCGTGACCTCACGTTTTCCGACCCGTCCACCATTAAATACACCATCAAATTCAGCAAAACGGATCAATACGGCCACTCTCACCCAATCTACATATTCAATGTTCCATCCCACCTTCACCACTTCCACTCCCTGTCATCCTACATTCGATATCATTCACACTCCCCTCCTCTGTCCCCCCTCTTCACCTCCGACACCTCACAGCCCGCTACGCACCACTGGTTCCAGTCCCATCTCAAACCGTCATTACCCGCGCAGGTCTTCCAGCCCACCAGTTCTCGTTCCACTCCTTCCGTATAGGCGCCGCCACCACCGCTGCCCACAACGGCATACCAGAGGCCACTATCAAACACCACCACCGCTGCCCACAACGGCATACCAGAGGCCACTATCAAACACCTCCACCGCTGCCCACAACGGCATACCAGAGGCCACTATCAAACACCACCACCGCTGCCCACAACGGCATACCAGAGGTCACCATCAAA
>OMKL01049365.1:0-14174 GCA_900302295.1 Parasudis fraserbrunneri
AGAGAAGGCACTGGAGAAGAGATGGGTCTTGAGGCGGGATTGGAAAATTGAGAGAGACTCCTTGGGGGAGGGAACTCCAGAGCATGGGAGCTGCCCTGGAGAAGGCTCTGTCCCCAAAGGTTGGACTTGGGGGTGGAGAGAAGGCAAGCTGAGAGGGCTGATCTGAGGGACAGTGAGGGTTGGTAGGTGGAGAGGAGGTCTATGAGATATGGGGGGGGGGGCAGTTGGTTAAGGGCTTTTTAGGTGAGGACCAGGATTTTGTAATTGATCCAGGATCTTTTAGGACTAGAATGATGTGGTGCCAGGATTTGGTGTGGGTTAGAAGTCAGGTGGATGTGTTCTGGACCATTTGGAGTCTATTGATGGAGCTAGCACTGATGCCATAGAGGACTGAGTTGCAGTAGTCAGGACAGGAGGAAATGAAGGCGTGGATCAGTGTTTCAGCAGCAGGGCTTGTGAGAGAGGGACAGATCTTTGCAAGGTTATGTGCCTGGAACGACGGGGAGACAGCGGTGTCATCAATGGTGAGTGTGGGGTTGTTGATTTTGCTGAGCGTGGACTTGGAGCTGATGAGGAGGAGTTCAGTTTTGTCATTGTTGAGTTTGAGGAAATTTTGCTGCTTCCAGACTTTTATTGCAGACAGGAGGGAGTCGATGTGAAAGATGGGTGGGTTGTGGTGGGGGTTTGGTGTGGAGATATATCTGACTGTCATCGGCATAGCAATGGAAGTCCAGGTTGAAATGGCGGAGAATCTGACCAAGAAGTTGGATTGAATTGAATTGAATTGAAATACTTTATTATCCCGTGGGGAAATTCGGATGTAGATGATTAAAAGGAGTGGGCCAAATACAGAACCTTGGGGAACACCTTGTGTGACTGTGGATGTGACAGAGGAGTGATTGTGTAGGGAAATGAAGTGTGCTCTGTTGGAGATACAGAGATCTTCTGAGTCTGGTGAGCAAGATGTAGTACTAGGGGGTGTAGATGTATTTTAGCTGGTAGTACATGTTAGAAAAAAGTGTGCAAAGTACACTAGGGAACAATTATCCCTTAAAAAGGACTTAGAAATGCCTAAATCTCTGCACACACAATAATAATTATTATAATTCTTTTCTGACCGCACATTTTTCAAAACTTCTTCTGGCCACCTGCCATCAGAAGGTCTCATTGAGTCATGGTGTCCTACTCAAACAATCATGCGCCACCAGCAGCCAGTCTGTTTTTATTCCATCATTTCTTTTCTTTGTTGACAAAACGCGGACCGTGCTATTTTTCAACCTTTCCATTCTATTTCAGCAATTCTCTTAATTACATCACTATTGTGATGGCAGAATAGTCTTAAGTTTGTATTAATTAAGTATGTAATGTTCGCTAGCCTCTTGGGGGAGAGTGTGGGATAAAATACATGTTCAATAACATGCTGAGTATCATGCTCAATGATTTTCTGGAGGAGAAAACACGTGTGTGTATATATATATATATATATATATATGTGTGTGTGTATTTTTTATTTTTTTTTGTTTTGTTTTGTTTTCATAGCCAGGAGGCCTGTGAAGTTTTGAGTCGTTTTGGCCTCAGAGTAGCGCTATTCTCACAAAACTAAAAATGTGAACTCAACAGTCACAGATCACAATGGCATTTGAAATGTGTTGTCCCATTGTGATATCCTACTGATGGTATCAATATGTATTGTTTAGATAGCTGATAAGTCACGGCAAAATAGGCAACTCTTGATTCTGACATCTGCCTAGTAAAATGTTGAGTGTGAAAATAAAGTAGAGAGATTGCTCAGCCTTGGCGGAGGTCTGCACTCAATGCACACAGTGAATGAGTGAAAGTACAAGGAAAAAGCAACAGGTTTTTTTTTGTCTATGACGTCTACAGTACACTGTAACCTCTGTCCCCAAATAGTCACAGTTCTTGTCTGTCCAAACTTGCTTTTACCTCAAAGTAATAGAATTCACTCCTTCTGTTCATGTAATATGCCAATTTGTTCCCCTAGTCTTACTAGTGTTTTTGCTTGCAATGCTTTGAATTGATCCTCTGCCGCAAAGTCATTTCTGTCTCTCAGTGAGTGCACAGCTGTTCGTCTCAGCCTTGGGAACGATGACAAGCTCTTTAAAGAGAGCATTATCTTTGTGCTCAGTGCGAATGTGTCTTGTAGCACATCAGTAGAAAAATGAGATGTGCCATGGCCACTCTAATAAAGTTTTGTGGTTTTGAAATGTGTCACTGAAGCACCTCAGAATAGAGGTGCAGGCAGAGTGGATATTCTCATTTGAATTGTATGTTTACCAACACAGACACGTTCACAGGGGCTTTCCTTGGATGCTTTTCCTGTCTCCTCTCTGGTTTTTCTCTAGCACATGGCCAAATATATGTTTAGGTGAGAAAATAACCAACCCTCTCCAGGACTTTTCATAGTGAATGCAGATTGCCACCCTTTTCAGAAGCAAATCCCAGACCTCTGCTTCTCAAAAATGGAGAAAAGACTCTATTCTCAGGTCATACATTGTAAATTGAACCATGCAATATGGAGTCGTGATAAGGTATGATTGGTCTGTAACAATGGAGGTCTGTTGTGCATGGCAGTAAGGCTTTATTTCATGGTCACTCTAAAGGCGGTGGACGTATAGATGCTTGGTTCTGAGGCAGGCTTATTACTGACATCCATTATGAAGAGTACAGAGACGCACAGATTAAGGCACAGATAATGGAGAAAGACAGAGGTGTGTCAGGGATCAATCAAATGAATAAGATCCCTTTTCATCTAGGCAAAACTATTTAAAAACATGTTCTATTTGAGTCTCACGTTGCCAGTGCACGGTAACACTATCTGGCTAAGGGCCCCTCTCACAGAGGGGATGTGACTAGCTCTAATGTCTGCATCATTTGTGTCTGTCCAACAGACAGAGGTCAAATAACAGTTGTAAATAATTTTTAGTGTCAGGAATGCACCAATGGCGCTTTTTCATTGCCGATACTGATTTGGAAGTCCTAAACTTTAAGTATCACCCGATACCAAGCACAGTAGAACCTCATTTATCCAAATCGCTTGTGAATCAAGGTTGTGCATTAGACTGAAATGTTTGGATTTCTGAAATATACTTTGGAAATATTTTTCATTCAATCAGTTACATTGCGAACTTGTTTCCAAGTGCAATATTTGGCAGAAAATGTGTTAATATATGATCAAATGTGTTTAGATAATATGTGACAGCCAGGTGAAGTAGGGGGAAAACAAAAACATACAAACATAATATCTGTCCGGTTTGTTGAACCGGTTGGTTTGGATAAATTGGGTTCCACTGTAGCAATTTGATCCTTTACATTTACTGAAAAGCATAGACTTAGACTTCACATTCGTTTGGTGAATGATATAATCCATTGTTTCCCATCATCTATTTTTCATCTAACATGTCACTTTGCTTTAGTATCTGACATGTTCGACATGGCTCTTGGAATCAGATATTTATATAGGGGAAGTTCTACTAATACTGATACCATATTTTAGCCTGTATTAGCCTGATGACTGTATCTGTGCGTTCCTACTTAGTTTGTGTTTTCACCTTCTTGGAGCGCCAGATGGGTGGAATTTGCCACATATCACAATATTATTATTTGAAGGTTGATTTGATATACTGTTCTGTGGTTGGCATCTTAAAAGTGCTGTTTGTAAGATTTTCAATCAGTTGGAATGAGGACCATGTGCACTCAACCACATAAAAATTACGTGCTTTAGAGCACAATTTCGTCCTTTTGCCGATACACAATACATATGAAATGACAGGTACCTACGAATCCCTCAAGATGTCTAGTTTCCAATGATACCTCTATCTTTAAAATGTAGCCCTCTATGACTTCCCAAAGACAGTTATTTTGGCTCTATTGCTGTTTCCTTGAAACAGAAAAAAAACTAGCAATATGGCCACATCACTGTCTTGGGGAATTCGTAGGTACGCCGTAGGTTTATTCTAGCTTAATTTAATAGGTGAGTCTAAATGGTCCCCCTCTTTTTTTCCTTTTTAGCTTATTCAACATTATTTGTATGTGGTTGAGTGTACGTGTTCCGCATTCCAAAAGATCTTACGAATAGCACCTTTTAATTGTCCTAATGCTGTAAACTCCACCTATCTGGTACTATGGTACAAGCAGGTTTAAGATTAATGGAAATCAAAGGGACAGTTCAAAATTAACTTATATTTGCAAGTCAAATAATCACATCACATTTTATAAAACAGTTTATAAATGATTGGATTTGAGGAAGCCTAATTTTAAGCAATCTTTGTTATGGGAGCTGCCTTTTTTTTCTTGTCATGGGTATGCAGTGTGTCACTGGTTTGATAAGTAAGTAAGCATGTAGTGAACTGTAAACCAGTGACATGTATCCTTGACGACAAAAACATGGCAGCCCCAATAACACAGATTATTGAATTAGGCTACTTGAACATTAATTAATTTGTTTGTTGAACTGTTTTATCAAATCTGACATGATTATTTGACTTGCAAATATAAATTAATTTTTAATTATCCATTTGATTTCTAGCGTTTCTATTCCCCATTAAACTAATTTTTCAAATCCTATTTTCCCCAGGTCTACTGTCCAAATTCATCTTGTTCAATAAACAAAAGCATTAGATGTCTCTCCTGGTCGTTTGTGGCCTTTTACTTTGTTAGTCATTTAACAGATACAGCCTCTCACCCTATGGTGCAGTTATCCTCATATACAGACTGCCACTGTCCTGTTCCATGTGTAGTTGGTATGTGTACAATTATGTTCCCTCTAGGTTTTCCAGCACTCAGTGGTGCCATTTCTACTAGGGACAGGGGTAACAGGTCCCCTCCTCTTTTTAAAATCTATTTTCTATGATTTGATTTCATTGTGAATTCTTGGTTTTTCATAGGGGAGAGAGAGATCATTCAGTGGCAATTAGTGCCAGAAGACCTGGGGTGCGTTTGTCTAAAGGAACTGTAGAGAGTAATCTGAGCCTCCAGTGCAGTGTGTGTATGAGTGTGTAGTTGGGAGAGTGAGAGAAATAGAGTATAGATCAGGCTTTCCAGCTGATGTATCTTGATAAACATGACCCAGTTTAATGCCATTGACTGCAAAACTCTTGAGGAAACTGTACAACACCTTTAGCCATCATAATGCTGTCTTGACACCCTGCCAACGAGCTTCCTTAAAATTTGTTACAGCTGTTTGGCGACTGATTTACTGCAAATAGTTAATAGCTCTCTCTCCTATTAGGCATTTTTCCAAAGGCACTGAAAGCTGCAGTTATTAAGCCTATACTAAAAAAGTGTGGCCTGGATGCTTCTGTAATTAGCAACTAGACGCATATCAAATATTTCCTTCATAAGTAAAATAATCGAAAAGAACAACTTCACAACTTTTTAACTTCAAATGGTCTCTGGTTAGACAAATTCCAATCAGGTTTTCGTCACGGCACCAAAACTGCTCTTATTAAGGTTCTAAATGACAGTCGCATGAACACGAGTGTTACTGAATCATAGTGCTGCTTTTGACACTGTTGATCATTCAGTCCTACTAGACAGACTGGAAAACTGGGTTGGATGGAGGTTTGGTGGGGAACATTTTTTTAATCTCTCTCACACACATAAGAAACAATGTAGGCCTAACTAGCTTAATATTTGCAGTTAAGTCACTGTTGGGATATAAATTGGACTTAGTTGAAGAAGTCATGGTGAATATTTTATTATAGCTCATTTATGTCTTATGAAGTTTATTTTGAGCTATGAACTAAAAATAATTATTTAAAATGATTTATTTAAAATGATGGGCTAAGAGTATACATATGTATATATACTCATGTGATTTTCATTAAGCAAGAACGATAAAAAAGGAAATAAGCAATATTCATAATAGGATGACAAGGCAAGGCAAGTTTATTTGTATAGCACATTTCATACACAGGCAATTCAAAGTGCTTTACATAAAATAGATTTTTTTTTAAATGGAAGAGCATAGAAAATTTATAAAAGGTAAAAAAGTATAAAAGGCTAAAAAAAATCTCCATCTTTTTCACAGTCTAATGTTGGCAGGTATGCCACTGGTTGCCAGGTCTGCTTCTTGGGGAAGTTATGGGCAATAGCATTTTCAGTGGATTAATCAATCGGCCAGCAGTCAGAATCAGCCGATATTCATTGATCGGCCAGCGATTGGAATCAGCCCATAATGCTTTCCAGTCCCTGATTGTGAAAAAATAATCAATGTGAGCCTATTCTCAGCAAAGTTGGTGTCATTGTCGCATGCTAACTAACCTAAAACATGCAGCGGTGTGGAACTTGCGTGGAAGTGTCTGAGACAGATGCAACAAAAGCCATCTACAGTGTATGCCAGGATAAAATACCTCATTGTTGTAAGAAAGGTAAAAAGACTACTCCAGGCCAGTGATCGGTCCTAAATATCCTGATTGTGGCGTCCCTACAATGGATATATCTCCCTCATCCCCTTTAAAACACACTTGCCATTAATTGTAAAGAGTCGGCCTGGCCAGAGGATTTCTTTCAGTTGACAGATGTCATAATAGAGCAGATGTGTCAAGATACCAATAGGCTAATCTGTCATCCATGTCTGTGTGTGTGTGTTTTGAATGTTTAAAACTTTTGTGCAACGGATTTGATCAGTAATGGGCTATGGTCCATTCATCATGGAACACCCTTTGATGCTCATAACAGGCTGAGGTAGAATATAGATGGGACGAATAGGCAATATCGCAGATACACTTTTTTCAACGAGTGGAAGGTCTCGTTGCGGAGGTCTCCAAGCACAATGAAGCCCTTCTTGTTGCAAAATATCTCTGCGCCGACAGTGCAAAGAAAGAGGGGATTTGGGCAGGTGACAGGCAGTGGCTTCAGTTGGACAGACGGACGTCAAGCTCACCTCTCCAGCTGACCATATGGATGAATTGGTACCGACACGTGAATGACAGCATATCTTAAATAGAACGCTGTGGTACAAACTCTCATGCAGCACGCACTTATCTCAAGTCTGAATCGGGCCCTATGGCATTGTCATGTTGGAATGAGATTAGCTCTGCACAACCACACACACACACACACACACACACACACACACGGGCAAAAACACTACTCTCCTCCAGGCTGCCGCCTGGTGGAGATAACAAAACATGGTGAAGCCGCATTCAGTTATTATGCTACACATAGCTGGAATAAACTTCTGGAAGATCTGCTGCGAAAATGCACTGTGATCTTTGATTCTTTTTATGCCTTTTATATACATTTTTTATCTTTTTATTTTTCTATGCTCTTTCCTTTTTTATCTATTTTATGTAAAGCACTTTGAATTACCTTTGTGTATGAAAGGTGCTATACAAATAAACTTGCCTTGGGGTGGCTGGACCCCCCAAGGGGTTGCATAATGATTTTTGGGATGCCCCAAGATTTATAAAAAAAAAAAAAAGCACGAGAAATAAATATTTTAACCTGCAACGTTGACTGAGAACACTTTTTCTTTACAGCAGTAGCCTGGCATACTAGTAACAAGGAAAGGGGAGTGTTAAATGCAGCCTGTGCAGCCATGTTCTTGTGCTGTTGAGCTGAGCAGCTTTATGAAGCCCACCCAGTGACAACCCTTTGGATCACAAGACCACCTCTTATACAACCTCAGGCTACCGTTGTCCCGCGAATATGAAAGAATACATTATTCACTATGTTTATTATGTCAATAGGTTTTTTTTTTTTTTTTTGGTAAATAATGAATGAAATGGCATGAAAACAGAAAGTAAAGGTTTTTTTTTTCCCTCAGTTTAGCTTTCACCCTGTGTCTGTGTGTGTCCACACTAGGGATGGGTGGGTCAAGAGTAGGTATCCCTCAGTTTCGGAATTTTCAAGTTGAAAGGATTGAGAATCACTGAAATAGGTAAGGTTAAACTAACGTTAGTCCTTTTGGATTCAGAATCTTTTTTTTATTTTCCTCTCCCCTTCTTGTTCGCCTCTGGAGACTGGAATAGGCTAGGGCTACAGAATCTGTGATGGCGGAGGTTTGTGAAGTCAGGGTGCTTTGATGCTTCTCCATTCCCTGTAGAGCGGAGAGATACGTTTGTGTTTACAGAGGCGTTATGAGCGAGGGGTTCGATTATGTTACTGTTCAGACGTGAAGGCACACAGCGGGGGAATTCCTTTTTAAGGTCATCAAAACCTGCTCCCTGCCTCAACACAAAAGACCCATTTTTCTGCAATATCGGCTTCTAAGTTGCGTTCCTCTCACCTCCGAAGGCCAAGGACAAGCTGTGAACTGCTGTGGAAGGAGTTTTTTTTTTTTTAAATATTGGTGGGGGTTTAGAGATTTACTTTTTAACTTTTTTAAATTTTATTTATTTTATTATTTTTTTTAACTGTCTCTTTGTCTCTTTCTACAAACTTCATAAGAGGCCCTAGACTTGAAATGTGTCGACGCTCACAAGAATAGAATGGCTTGACTTCCCAAAGAGAGTGGTCAAGAGGAAGCCGCGGTAGCTGCAGAAAGGATAAGAGGGTTGGCGAGTGTGTCTTGTGTCTGTGAAAGTGGCAGCTGGAGAGATTCGTGGAGAGAAGAAGGGTAAAGGTCAGGGACTGGGATAAACCCCAGCCGTAATGGTACCGGGTGGATTCGAGTCAAGAGAGGACTGCAATTGATCACACTTGAGCCCCCTGCGTGTTTTGTTTTCTTCTCTCTTGATGGTTGTCCTACTTACGTGCCTCATTATACAACACCTTCCCTGGTGATTGTTGTTTCACTGCTGTCAGAGTAGTCAAACAGACTTTTCCGCTGTGGAGACTCTTGGGGTTGGTTTGCTCTGCGCTTTTAATGCCATAAAGAAGATGCCCTGCTGCAGACACGCAGTTGTTGTATCTTATTCCCCTTCAACTGGCATCAATTCTCTCCGTTCATCGTGCATGTGCATCTCCATTCCCTCTGCCATCCAGGCCCGGCCGCTCCAAGGCAGGCCCATAGCGATGTCATTAAATCCAAGGAGCTTCATCACTCTAGCAGTATTGCTTGCAGTATTTACAAGGAATGGAAGGAAAGCAAGGACAGAAGGAAGTATGAGTCAGTCAGTCAGTCAGTTAGTTAAACCATTTTAACCAAAAGAAAATTACATTATGGTACACATCTTTAGTTTTATTTTTCAGCTCCTTGGCATTCATCCTGTTTAGTCAGCCAACCCAATGTATAAGCACATTTTAACAAGCTAACTATATGTTAGTTCCAAGTTGATCAGTTACTGTCAATCTTAATGCATTTGAGCTTTTGATTTAGCTATCTATCTATAGCCATAAGCTAAAGCTACACACAAACAATATCTAACGTTAACGTTACATGGGTCCTTAGTTTAGGTCACATATTCTACTCCTTTTCAATAAGTTAATATAGGTCTCTGAGGTCCCCAGAACATGTCTTGTACCACTCGGATTATGCATTCTAGCATGCCTCTATAACATTACCCCACTGTTTCAGGCCTGTTCTTGAGGGTCTGTTTCTGTCTGTAGCATGACACACACATGACTCCAGAACTGCGGCTCGTGCCTGGCTCATGAAATTATATTACGTGCTAAAATCCCAGTCATCATAGTGCCGTCCTCATTAATTATGAGATATTGAAAGAGACTCTGTAGGCTGCTGAGAGGAAGACGGCTGCGGTCCGTTCTTATTCTTGCAGTCGAACACGGAGCAACTTTCTGCTATTGAATTTATTCTTTGCATGTTCAAGTGTTTCATTGTGGCGACAGTGGCTCAGGAGGTAGAGCCGTCGTCTGGTGATCTGAAGGTTCCCGGTTCGATTCCCGGCTCCTCCTGGCAGCGTGTCGAAGTGTCCTTGAGCAAGACACTTAACCCCTAACTGCTCCCGGCGAGCAGGTTGGCACCTTGCATGGTTGCCTCCGCCGTCGGTGTGTGAATGTGTGAGTGAATGGGTGAATGTCAGGCATAAATTGTAAAGCGCTTTGGATAAAAGCGCTATATAAATGCAGTCCATTTACCATTTACCATTTCATTGGTCTTTAGCAACAATGTCCTTTTTGCATATATTGCATTGTGCGCTATTGCCATCTAGCCTGATAAAATGGAGCCACAGTTTTGATCTCTTCTTAGACATTTTTTACACCTATGCGATGCACAGTAGTCAAGCCTGGTACAAGCATGCTGCATGGTTATTGGCCCACTGTTGCTGATGAGATTTACTATAGTATCGAAGCAATTTGGTCGGTGCCATGAAACTATCGAAGTTCGGTACCCAGCCCTAGCTGAAACCCAATTGTTTTATGTTTATACCCATTTTGAGAGCAATGATCAAAGTGGTCTGTCCTGTGGTTTAAAGCCCCTGGCAAGGTAAATCCATGATTGGCTTTCAATTACGTAATATGGAATGTAATGTGCATACAGTAAACACCTAAAAAGTGTGAGATCATAGCTATTTTCCAATGTAGAAGAAGATTACTACATTTCTCTGAACAAAAGTGTCTCCCACCCTCTCCACAACGAGCTGGCACAGCTACAGAGCACCTGTAGCCACCAGTTTCTTCCACCAAAGTATACCAATGATCAATTTAAAGAGAGATTCCAACCAAATAGACTTAGATTTACCGTAATTCTGCAAAAGGAGATATTTTGGCGGTGGTTCATGACTTTTGAGCCATCAAAGTTTAAAGAATAGTCCCGCACACTGTCTTCACTTACATTCAACTTTACTATAAATGCATCATTGCCAAACTTCATCAGGTATCATTGAGATACCGGAGATACCTGATGAAGGTCAGATGACCGAAACATTGTATTTATACCTACATTAAACATCAACATGTATTTTAATAGAATTCTAGATGCTTAATATAGGTACATGAACGAGACTATCCATAACATTTTCTTTCAGCCATGTCAGGCAATGCAATTCAATTCAGTGTCACTGCATTGCATTTTCTGTACTGTAGAGAAATAATTTAAAAATGTGAATTCCTCTTGAACATTACCTGCGTGCCAAATACTCTCCACCTCTATAATGCCTTTTGCTGCAACAGCCTTAGCTTCAGGTAGCTGGGAGGGTGTTGAGGTTTGGGCATGCTATCTGCTTTGTGTTGTTGTTGCACATGATGTGGACATGTTGTGTTCATCTGCTCTCTTTGCACAATACACTGTTGATCAGCACATAAAACGTATAACTGTTCATATGTGTTAACATGTAAATCTGTCTTTGTGAAAATTTGTTCTTGAAAATGTTCTCTTTTAAGCGTACCTTGATTGTTCATTTATGGTTGCTGGTGTGTGATTTATGTGTTCTGCTGCTGACAATGACCCAAAACATCCTTGACAATTAATCCAGGTTTTTCTTTTCTTAATTTATTTCCCTGATTTGTGCTAACTTTTCTTTTCTCTTCCTCTTCACAGTGGACCAGATCTATCACCTGGCGTCTCCTGCCTCTCCACCCAACTACATGTACAACCCAATCAAGACCCTGAAGACCAACACCATAGGAACCCTCAACATGCTTGGTGAGTCACCTCAACACTGTTAGCCTCCATGGAGTAATGTCTGGATACAACCATCTCCACAGTAACTCCATAGCCATTTGCTCTTGGACAAATTCTATTGGCTGAGAAGGTAGTGGCTCTAATCAGTAGGCTGGTCAAGGAGGCTGGCTCTGACAGGTTGATTCCAAGGACCACTGTCTAAATACCAAGGGAGAGAACAGAGGCTGTGAAATAAGATTGTACACACCAGAGCAATAAGAAAAAGACAAAAGTTCACATCCAAAAATGACAAAGGATGATCTATAAACAACAGTTAAAAAAACACAAAATGTGCCCACTAAAAAATCTTAAAATACCAGTATGTCATAGCAGCCACAAAGCATGATATGAAAGGCGAGTATTTTTATCTGTTTGTATGAGGTTTTCACACAGACGAATTGTCCTTGATGTGCAGTAGTGGTCTCACTGTCTCCCTCATACCACAGAGATCTGGTGATCATGCTTTTGTACGCACTAACGTTATCTCAAAGACACCTGTGGAGTGGCGGACAGAATGCTCATTTCAGGGTTACAAACATCCTTTCTTCTCTGTCTCTCTCTTTCTGTCTCTCTTCCTCTTTCTCAACACAGGTTTTCTTTGTCCTTTCTCTGCTATTTCTGACTGGTAGGCTCATAGGAATATGTGTGTGTGTTACGCTATGGACGACAAAAAAGCAACTAGTTTTTATTCACTGCCCAGGGTCCAAAATTTACTTTTTGGCCCTGCAGATTTTTCTACCAGCAAAAAATAATAATGTCCTCTATTATGTGTTGGTCCATACAAGTGTCCCTACCCTCTACTGGCCACCGTTTTCACCCTGGGAGGCTGACATTTCGCATGGAGGTCAAGTGTGTGTGTGTGTGTGTGTGTGTGTGTGTGTGTGTTCATGCCAATTGGCAAAAGGGGACATGCTATTGCAAAAAGGCGCAGAACTTCCGAGTGGATTCACAAACATGCACAAGATTTTTTGGAAAGGTTGGTCATGAGCCAAAGAAGAGCTTATTAACTGTTATGGCAATTGGCAAAAAGGGGTGTGTGGAAGTGGCCTATAACAAAAAGGCCCGTCCCCTATACTTAAGCCACGCCCCCTTCCATAACTGATGAACCGTTTGTCATAGACACTTGTGAGAGGCATCATTGGACTCAGCAGAGTTCCTTTTTAATTTCTTAAGATGAACCCCGCCCCTATAAGTTAGCCATGCCCCATTTCATAACTCATGAACCGGGAAGCATCATTGGATCCAGTAGAGAGTAGCTTTTCATTGGTGTAGGTTGGCCCATTCCCCTATACTTTAGCCAAGCCCCTTTCATAACTCGGTTACTGCTTGTCCTAGAGACTTGGCCCCCCCATCGTTGTACTCAGCAAAGAGTTCTGCTGTAAAGATGCTTTTGCAATTCTATTAAGCTCGATGCTACTTTGAGAGCACCTGCACAATGAGGGTCACAGCTTATCACGAATTATGTGCTTGTTTAAATGTTTTTTTTTTGGCCTGCTGAATGAGTTACTGTCTGAAATATGATAAGCACATATCTGGCATCACAGTAATATTCACAAATATGCTTTGGTTATAAATAAGCACCAGATTTGAAGAGGTCCCACAGTGTGATTACATTCATTTGCAGTGACAGATTTGTTGATTAAAGTCTATTATTCAATAGCAACCACTGAAAAGATGGATCTGATAGATCATCATTGTGTATTCACATGTTTTTGTTTCTTAAAGGACCATACTGGTTTAAATATTCGTTTGAGCCCATTTACTCATCAGTGTACATACATAACCCCTGACTATTTTCCTGAGCATAGCTTACTTTATTAGATAAAAACTATTTTGCTGTTTACCTTTTTTGAAAATGCAAACATTTTGGTGATAAACCATAGAATTACATAGCAGAAACCTACCCGAAATTATCTCCTGGTCGAACTAACAAATTGGTAGCTCCTTAGAAAACATGTTTGGACCTTTTAGGTCCAAGTAGGACATGGAAATACTTGCCTGTCTATAACAACAGGGTTAGGAACAAGAGTATAGGTAATTGTCCTTCACTGTGCAGCAGACAGCTTGTCAATATGTGTGTAGATACATGCATTTCTGCATCCCTTCTCATTTGACAGCCTTGTCAGAGCCCCTGAGTGCTATTTCTGTGGCATAAAGGATGGTGAATGGAGCCCATACTCCCCTGTTGAAAACTCCTTAATGTGTCTGCATGCTGTACCCTCCATATATCCCATCTTGTGTCTTAACAGCCTCCTCATATGTCAACTACTTACCGAGCAGAGGTGTCTGGCAATTACTGTGAAAAACACTAACACCAGGAGGTGATGTCAAAGTGATCCGACATTTCAAATGCTCTTTGGGTTAGTGTATGTATATTATCTGTGTGTGTGTGTGTGTGTGTGTGTGTGTGTATGTGTGTGTGTGTCTGTCTGTCTGTCTGTCTGTCTGAGGGCATACTAACTGTATGTGTGTGTGTGCGTGTGTGTGTGTGTGTGAGTGTGAGTGAGAGTGAGTGAGAGAGCAGGGGAGTAGATGAGGGCATTTACATCTGCATCAGTCACTATAGTTGAGTAATAACACCATTATTGAACATCTTCTGCATGCAGCCACAGATGCAAAATCACTTTTGATTTTGTCAATTTTGTTG
>OMKL01049370.1:0-10336 GCA_900302295.1 Parasudis fraserbrunneri
TGTAGTGTGTTCTTGAAAGGCCAAGGTATAACATGGCATGTATCCTGCAGTGTGGGAATCAGCATTCAGTGTTGTTTTGATACGTGCCGCAAGCAATAGCTACCACATAAAGCAGATAATGAGAAAATAAATGGAAAATGTGCATCATCAAGTGATTCCAACATAAAAGGCAACACGTTCCCCTCGTTCTTTTATTCTTTATTCCTGTGTTCAAGACTTTTGGTTCCTCTTTGTGTTAAGGTGGAGTACTTGCTGAAGAAGATGTGCATGGTCATGAGTATTGAACTCAATTGTGTTGAATTAGAGGACTTCATCTCCCAAGATACTGTAGTCCAGCAGAACGGCTTCACTGTCTGGGCTTTTCTGGAGATGATGAACTCAGGGAGGATAACAAGAGGCATTGATAAGGATATAATCAGCATGGCTATAGAAGAGGTATACAGGGAAATAGTTGGTGATGTCCTTAAAGAGGTAAGAATCGTTACAAAATTATGTCTTCAATCGATTATCTTTTCTTATAGACCTGTTTCATGTTGAGGATTATTATATGTGTTGGTTGGGGTATCTCCAGGGTTATCTGTGGAAAAAGGGCCAGTTGAGGAGAAACTGGAAGGAACGTTGGTTCACTCTGCGGCCCAGCAACCTGTCCTACTACACTGGAGAAGACCGCAAGGACTGTCAGGGCAACATAGCTCTCGATGGGAACTGCTGTGTGGAGGTATAATAAGCAGTAGAGAGAGGTCATTACACCTCATCTTGTACAGTGTACAACGCAAAGAGGATGTACATGATGTCAAAGCTTTATAGTGAAAATAATTAAGTCCTGTCTTGGACAGGTGGTGTCAGACCGAGATGGGAAGAGATGCATGTTCTGTCTGAAAACCCTCTCGAAGACCTACGAGATGAGTGCTTCAGACACCAAACAGAGACAGGAATGGACTGCAGGTCAGTAGGGTCTTTCACTCTCTGGTGATCAATCACAAGTTGAACATTCACACTGGTATTGATTATACTGTATGTCAGAAGTGGATCTCATATTCTCTCATAAGAATCAATCTTTTTTTTTCTTTTGGTGGTTAAATATTTAAACTAAGCCAATGGGACATTACACAACCATCCCCTCCCTTGCCTGTCCATAGCCATTCAGACAGCCATCAGGCTGCATGTGGAAGGGAAGAAGTCTCTTCACAAGGACCTGAAACTGAAACGACGCGAGCAGCGCGAGCAGAGGGAGAGGAGGCGAAAAGCCAAGGAGGAGGAGTTGCAGAGGCTGCGAGCCCTGCAGGAGGAGCGGGAACGTAAGCTGGCAGAGCTGGAGCTCCTGAGGGAGGCTCAGAAACAGGCTCAGGCCCTGCTGGAGCAGGACGAGCAGAGGAGACGCCAGCAACACGAGCAGCTCCAGCGGGCCCTGGAGGTCCAGCTCCGTGAGGCTGAGGAGGTGAGGAATGATGGAGGGTGGGCGGGTGTTCCTGTTGGAAGAAAGGGGGTGAGCTGGCTGGTGAGAGGTGGAGTAATGTGGGGGTGTCAAGGAGGTGAAAACTGGTGAGACAGATGGATGGGTGGAAATGAGGAGAGGAAGTGAAGAGGCAAAGGAGAGGGGAGGCAGAGGGGAGCAGGTGAGAGGATTGTGGTTAGGAAAAGGTAAAGTGCAAACATATGAAATAACAGCCATAATTCCATTGTGGTATCTACCAAGAAGAAAGATGGAAATTATAGCAACATGAGCTTACATACTGTAGATGTGAGGTGGGTGAGATGATGTTCCATTACATTCCACTGTTTCTACTGTGTGTTTCAAGGCACGGGCCAGCATGCAGGCAGAGATGGCTCTGAAGGAGGAGGAAGCCGAGAGGCAGAGGAAGAGGATCAAAGAGCTGGAGGAGATGCAGCAGCGTCTGGAGGAGGCTCTACAACAGGAGATCAAAGCCAGGCTGGATGAGGAGGCCTTCCGCTATGCTCAGGCTGGGTAGGGTGTTACAAATACTCTACAAATACACCACTCCACCCACTGACAAATGCTCACAAGCACAAGCTAATCAAGGAGGCTAAATGGAGGAGAGGACACAGCTGTCATATTTGTGTATGACACGTACACACAAACAGTTAAAAAAAACAACCCCGCCTCACCCATTCAATTTGGCACCACTACACTCGTTACCGTTTCTCTGTGCATGTGTCGTAACCCCCACTGGGTGCCTCAGCCTCTAATCTATTAGCCTTGAAGCTTATTAAGGATAGGTTAAAGGTCAATGCTATGTTTGAAGGTATTAGCTTGCGTATCATGTTCCATAATGTTACCTGCTTGAGCAGAGGTGTTTTTTGTGCACACAGCAGGTGTTATCGTATGGTTTGTGAGGATAATCATCTGCAGTTGAAGGGAGGTTGTGTTGCGTTATGTTCCTGAGGAAGTTGGGTTGCTAACAGAGGAAGTAGCAAAGAGCTGCCACCATTCAGATCGGTTTGTGTGTCTGCCTCAGTCTTGCAAGTAGAAATGTTCTGATTAGCAGGATCCCTCTGTGAAATGATCACACACAAAATCTGCAAACACCGAGCATCAAACTTTAAAGGGCAATTCCACAATTATTGGTCTCGCTTGTATTTATAGAAAAGTTGCTTTACAAGAGAGTAAAAGGAGCCCTAGTATAGGATGGAGTATGGCGATATAGCCCTAAACTACTGCACATGCTCCAGCTTCCTGCTTTTCAAGGCAAAAAAGGGCGGGCGTCAGACAATGCCAGTCAAAAGTTGCCACTCCTACCAAACACACACAAGATGGGGAGGGCTGAGCTTTACTTCTGGTTACCCCATTACCTGGCGAGAGAGAGAGTGGGAAGCTGATCCAGAGACCATCGAGGTATCAGGACACTCCATTGTTGTAGCGCTTCAAAACTGAGTGAGGGTGGAGCTACTTGTCATTATGACATATAGCTCTACCAAATGAGCACCCTCCGCTGCCGATATTTCTGAGCAGATATTGCTTTGGCCAGCCACAAAGAGAGAATTAATCAGTTATGACTCAATCTGGTAACCGAGTTTAATGTTGCTTTGTGGTGACATTTTTAAGAAAGATTTAAGCTCACCCAATGTCAAAAACATGGTGTTTTCATTTTATTATCTGGACATCTTCATTTTATTCATCTTAAAACTACAATTTACACAAAGAATGTTTCAAACTTTAGAAAACAACAGCCTATGTGTCATCTTCAATGTCATTGAGACACAGACAGAGGGCAGAGGAGATTGACAGCTTACTAACGATGTCCTTATAATGTTTTAAATACATAATATCAAGCAAGTGGGGAGGAGGGGGTTGCCTTTAAAGAACCCAAAACACACAAAGAAAAAACATTTTGATTAAAAACACCATGACACATTGCAAATGGTGACTAAAAACAATAGACCTTCACTTGACCCCCCACCTTCCTGTGTGTCCAGGTTGCTGGAGGAGGAGGAGGAGAAGATGAGGGCTTTGATGGCCCTCCAGGAGGAGCAGGAGGAGTACATTGTGAAGACCCAGAGGGAGAAGCAGGAGCTGAGGCAGGAGATGGAGACCAAGTCGCGGGCCCTGGAGGACGCTCAGAAGCAGCTGGAGGAGGTCCGTGCCAACCGACACAGGGTGGACCAGGATGTAGTGGTGAGAAACGACACAACACACCACCGTTCCACCGCTGAGGACTTTTCTATGCTCAGATTCATTTGATTTGCACAGTTTATACAGTAACTCTGCTTGCTCCAAAACAATGAGGAACAGGGTCAGGAAATTGAAGGATGCTTCCGGTTATTTTAAGCCAAGACCAGATTTTGCTGACTAATGGAATAGTTGATTTAATTGACTTATTTGTAAAGTTGTGTTTCCAACCGTACTGTCCCTCCACTGATGGATGCTGTCATGCAAAATGACCTCTTTAAATCTAGTGCTTATTAAAAACCAAAGCCTACTTGTGAATATCATTGTGATGCCAGAGTTGTGGTTATCACTGGCAGTGGCTCAGGAAGTAGAGCAGTCGTCTGGTAATCTGACATTGTCCTTGAGCAAGATACTTAACCCCTAACTGCTCCTGATGAGCTGGTTGGTGCCTTGCTGGTGGTGTGTGTGTGTGTGTGTGTGTGTGTGTGTGTGTGTGTGTGTGAGTGTGAGTGAATGGGTGAATGTGAGGTATACGTTGTAAAGTGCTTTGAGAATTCGGAAGACTAGAAAAACTGCTATATAAATACAATTAATGTTCCAGTACTGAGTAATGATGATCAATAAGTCATTCAAGATTGAAAAAAAAGAAGAAAAAAAAAGAAAAGAAAAAGAAAAACAACAAATTGACTAAAGAAATCGTTGTCGACTAAGACCCTAATGACCAATTCGTCGACTAAGTGACTATGGAACCCTTATATGTAGTTTATAAAAAGCTACATATCTGTGAAGGTATGACCCTTATGTCAATGAGGACCTATAGAAAGCTACTTACTGGTACTACACTGGACCGCATCCACAGGGTGGACTTTTATTACGTTCAGATGAATTAGACTTTGTGATAAATACTTCAGGAACTACATTTGGTCAGTAGCATCATGATGGCGATGTATGTTTGATGCTTTTGGGGCATGTAATTTGCAGAGTTATAGTTTTTAAATTTCCATTTGTTTCATGTTATTTTTATATTCACATTTTCATTTCAAGATTAGTTTCAGTAAATTTTCAGACAGTGTTTTAGTTTAGTTAAAATGTTTACATAAATGTTCAGTTGATTTAGTGAAGGTTTTTCATCAGCCATGCCTGTAAAGTGTGTTGGTACTACCTGTGTCTTGTGTACAGACTGCCAGAAAACTGTCTTTGGATGGCCATAGAGGGTATAAATGCATTCATTACACATTGATGTAGTAGTGATAGTTGATCTGGGCACATTCATTACAAGAGGATTCTTTCTCCACTTCACTCACACTATGGCAATGGTCAAGTTACTGTAGTGAAATGAAGATTTTACAGCAAAGCTGCACTGTGTAGTTTTGGGAAGAAAAAAATGACGTCTATGATAATTAGTTACAAATGCTTGAAATTTGTGTCTAATCTCGACAAAAATCCCCAAAATAACCTTTTCAAACAAAGTGAACCAACACTGAGTTTAGAAGATGCTTCCTCGTATGGTAAAGGTGGTGGGAGGGTAGGAACACCACAGCCAAACAAATCATTTTTCATTTCAGGGATCCAGTTTTTCTCTTGTGACACTTTTTTATATTCAATACTAAAGATATGTCATACATTATTTTGACTTTTCAGAGGTTAGTCCTCCCCCACAAAACAAAAAACAAAACAATTGACATTTTAGTTTTATAATTGTTTCTTTCTTTCTTCAGTTTTTGTTTTGTTTTGTTTATTCTGTTTTTAATTTCAGTTTACTGAAAAAAATATTGTCTAGTTTTAGTAAACTAATCACTATAATCATGTATCGACTAATTGGTCTTAGTCGAAGACTAAGCATGAGTTACAATGCACCTTTCCTCTGTGGCCAATGGAGTGGCTAAAGAGGTTGACAGCATTGCTTGTGGGTAAGGGTTTCACATCTCTCTTGTTCTTTGATAGGCTGCTCAGAGGAAGCTTCGCCAAGCCAGCACCAATGTCAAGCACTGGAATGTTCAGATGAACAGATTGATGCGCCCAATTGGACCAGGGGGTATGTGACACACACGACACACATGACAAGATTATGCATTATGTGATGACAATGTAACAGATTTGGATTGTTCTCTATGTCCCTTTCAACATGTGATACTATTAGAGGTAGTGTCAGCACTTCCTTTCACAGATATAATTTGAAAACAATACACAATATTTCCATGGCATTACAAGACAGTCTTATATTTGATGTGAAAAAAGGTTAATATGATGTAGGCCTAGTGACATTTTCGGCCAGCAGGTGATCATGTTGCATTACTGTTGCATTATTACTGCCTCAAAACCCAGAAAATGAGTTTTGAGGCAGTAATAAATTAAGGTGGTGAAAGCAAATCTCTAGTTGTTATTGTGCAAAATTACTTACTTATCTTTTGTGTAATTTAGGTCACTAAAACACCACATGTTCTTGTGGTTTGGTTGTCGCCAACTGTGCACCAAGCAAGCACCATGTTGTGACAAGCACACTGGAATTTACTGGATCACAATACACTAAAGATCTAAAGAAGAAGACTATTTCCCTCAAATTGTGATTTCTGCTTGGTTTGTTTCATTCCGTTTTAGTAGACTTACTTTGTAGCTCATCAGAGTCTTTTGCACTCCTGAATAATAGTCTCCGTGACAGGTGCGTTAGTGGAGCAGAATCAGTTAGTAGGGGTATTTGCAAATGCCTGAGGAGGGTCTCAAACCGAAACGTTGCATTATATAATTCTTAACAAGGGAAGACAATATGCAGGAGTCCTTACTCCTTATAGTAGACTCAGCCTACTTCCTGAAATATAGTGCTTTTGGCACCAGTGAGTCTGTGGTCTATTTCAGCATCCTCATGTCCAGTGCACCATATTGCCTAATTTAAGATGGAAACTGTCTTTTGTTGGTCACCATGCAACTGAGTAGTGGTGTAAAAAAGAATCCAATTAACGCATCAAATTAAAGTTTATTTGTCAAATGCACAGATCAAACAGCACTCATTAAAAAAAGTTTTTTTATCATAAGTCCCTACAATTTAAAGGACCATATATATATATATATATATATATATATATATATGTAATGTAGAGAGAGAGAGAGAGAGAGAGAGAGAGAGAGAGAGAGCGGGAGAGAGAGAGATGTTTTCTAAAGCAACCAATTTGTTATAGTGCGACCAGGAGATAATGTTTGGGTATAGGTTTCTTCTATATAATTCTGTGGTTTATCACCATGACTTAAAATTTTTTTTTTTTTTAACAAAGCAAAATGTTTAACATTAAAAAAAGTAAGAAAGAAAAAGTAAGTAAGCTATGCTCAGGAAAATGGTCAGGGTTAATGTAAAACGTATGTGCTGATTTGTAAACAGGTTAAAACTCATATTTGGACCACTAATGGTCCTTTAATATTTTATTTATTAATCTTCATTGTCCTTGCTCTGTGTTTCTAGAGAAGAGACCTTCAGGAGGGGGCTCCTTCTCCGGGTTCCACATCCCCACGCAACGAGACCCTGGTCTACGTCTCAGACAGCGCTCTGAGGAGCGGGACGAGGAGAGTAAGGAGAATGTTGACAACAGCGTTGAGTCCGAGGGAGAGAAACGGCTCTCACAGGCCTCCAACGGGGACATGGACATCCCCTAAGAACATTTTAAATGTCACTTATGGTCACAGAATGACATATATTCTGATGAGAAGAATATTATCAGAGATGAAGGAATCTACCCTGTACGTTCAACTATATATGTTGTATTTGGAAAAGTGACGTTACCCTGCCAAGGGATTGCTGTGATCCAGATAAAATAAGGGATAGCCTACACTGTGAGATCTGCATTTAAGTTGGGTGTACTACCCCTTATATTAAATGTTGAATATCTCAATATTTTACTGAACTCATCTCACAAGAAGTAATTTATAACAGTTTTCATCGTGTTTTTGTTTGTTTAGGAACAGTGTCAGCAGTTATAGCTGACAAACTCTAATAGCCTACTTTCATTGCAACATGCATAATGACTGCTTCAGTTACAAACGATACCTCAGTGAAGAAAACAAGTCTAAAGCACAACATTTTACTGTGTGAAACTAGAGTGTAATTTGATGTTTGAAGTACAATACATTCTCCGGATTAAGGTAGCTTGTTCTTTTCTGTATTATAAAAAGGCTAAACATTTTGTATTTCTTTTTTTTGGGTCTTGTTAACAACTTGACATTTTAGAATCAGAAGATGATTATCTTTAAAGATAACCCACTTTCCTTCCTAATGGCATCTGGTCCACATAACCAAGCAACAGAGTGAAAGAAAGTTGTGGGGGAAACGAAAGCTCACATCTTCTGTGGTGTTTGTACTTCCTGTTTCCCTTGTCAGTTAACATGCATGTAAATACTAGGGTACCCTAACCCGAGAGCTCTCTCTACCCTGACTGTGTCAAATCTAACTGCAACATCATATGCAAAGTACATTTTAGCTTTGGCTTTGTAATAAAATGTCAACTGACACATTACTATGGGTGCTTACCTCTATTGTGTATTTGTTGATATTCAACCCTTTAAAAAAAGATTTTCTGGAAAGAAAGGAGCTCTAGCCACAGAAAATACCATGAATGAAAACTCATCAAAACTCATAAGACACAAACATCAACCACACGACGACATGACGACACATGAAACAGTTCAGGTAATGACAACATGATGGGAATTCCCATAGACATGTTTAATCAAGCAAAAAAACATACAATGAAACATACGTGCTTTATAATGATGGTGATATGAACTGGACATTTGTAACACATTCATAACTCATCTATTCATGTATTATACTCTAATATACCCCATCTATTACCCACAATTATACCCAACTATTAGAATGATAGGTGGGTACACACAAAGGGGTGAGGTGGGTATCTCTGTATGAATGTGTTATGACACTGTTATTTCACAAGTGTAATACATTGATAGGTGAATTATGAATGTGTTATGACACTGTTATTTCACATAAATACATCAATAGATGAGTAATTAATGCATAATAAGCGTCCAGTTAAAATAAATTGTTACCAGACAGACTTTTGTGTTTTTTCATGTATATATATATATATATATCTATATATATATAGATATATATATCTATATATATATATATATATATATAGATATATATATATATATACAATATACCAACTTGGCCCAACCCTGTGATTTAGCTGGTAAAAGAAGTAATATATTTTCATGAAAAATTCACATAGTGCAGGTACAAACCAAGTTAAACCTCATGGAATAAGCACCTAATTTAATGGTCGAGTCTAAATGGTCATCACACGATGGTCTGTAACAGAGAGGACTATTTAGACTCAACCATATAATTACGTGATTATTCTGTAAAATGTAACTTGGTTTGAGTCTACACGGTTCTCATTTCAAACGATCAAATATCTTACTGATATGACCTTTAAAACAAGCATAAGGTATCATTTTCAGTGCATGAATCACAAGGCTACCTGCTGGATTTTTCTTTTGTGTATGTCATTGCAACCTCAGCGATGAAGCATCAACTTGAAGACTAAGAAGACTGGTATCCTATTGAACTGTTCTTTTCTGTCTTTTCCCTCTGCAGGCGATGCAGTCCAGAGGTATGGAGGTTCTTGGTCCCCCCCGTCAGCAACAACAGCAACAACAACAACAACAACAACAACAACAACAACAACACCAACAACAACAACAACAACAACAACAACAACTGGTGGTTGGCAACAGCAGCTTGATAAATGCTGAAGAGAAGAATTGGAGTCCTGCCCCCTAGGCCTACATCGTCTCCTGTGCCCTTTTGTTTTGGACGTTATTTAATTTGTTAAAATAAATGCCCCTACGTTTTTGTTTTGTTTCATTTCATGTTCCACCGCTCACCCTGAATCAAAAGGAACATTTTGGGAAAGTTCAGAGCCCCTCATGCTCTTGGGTATAAATCCTAGAGTGGTGTAATCTTGTAACATATGTTAGATTGGACCTCCGACCCATTCTGTTGCTCCAGTAATTGTGTTTTCATACTGAGTCAATAAAGGGGAGGAGGTTTGGCTCTGTGCAGAGAATAATGAAAATAAAACAAGAGGCTGCAAGGCAGATGTGGCGAACATGAAAAGATGTTTAGGGATGGGGTCTCTCTCTCTCTCTCTCACACACACACACACACATGCATGCACATGCATGCGCGTGCACACACACACACTCACACACCAGGGGAAATGGATCTTAAAGCAGGTCAGTGGATCAGTGCTGATCTGAGTCATTTCATTTTCACCCTCTTGCTGTAAGTAATCTGAGGTTAGTGTCAGCACCAGTACCTGAGATATTTAATACCCTGGTATACCCTGGCTGATAATGGGAGTGGGTTGATTAATGGACGATCACATGGGCGATTTTAGTTTAATCAATATCCTGTGTGTGTGTGTGTGTGTGTGTGTGTGTGTGTGTGTGTGTGTGTGCGTGCGTGTGTGTGTGTGTGTGTGTGTGTGTGTGTGTGTGTGTGTGTCTAAGTGTGTGTATGCGTGTGCGTGTGTGTGTGTGTGTGTGTGTGTGTGTGTGTGCACGTGCGTATGTGTGGGTAAGTGTGGGTGTGTATGTGGAAGTGGGTTGTCAGCCGTGGTGAATAATGTACATGTAAATCACTAAACACTTTGGGCCATACTTTTTTTTCTCCCTCACTATTTGCTTTTAATA
>OMKL01049374.1:0-10782 GCA_900302295.1 Parasudis fraserbrunneri
ACACCCCCACCATCAACCCCTCTACTATAGTCTGTCTCTATCACTCTCCAATGTTATATTATTAGCCTATACTACAAACATATTTTCAATGTTTCCATTCCATCTAGCCTACTAAAAGCATTTTTTTTTTTTTGCAAATGCTGACCCCCACAATTTCAGTAGCCCACTCCGCTTTGTGTGACCCACAACCCTTTCCTCTTGGTAGTCTCACTCTTTCTGTCTTCTCTTGCCTGTTTGTGAGGGGTTTTCTGCTCCTTCTTTTTATCTCTCTTACACTCACTAGGTGACCCCTGCTCCCCTGTTTCTTGGCGTCTGACCCCAGCCTCTCAACCAACCAACCAACCCCCTCTCCTTCTCCCCCGACCTAGCACATCACTGCCTGTGCTAGCAAAACCCTTTCTTCTTTCCCGTCTCTGTGTCGCGAAAACTCCACTACTCGTTCTTTCAGCCATATCTGACTGTAGCTCCATTCCGACCAAGTGATCAGTGTTTTCTATACTTAACAGGAGATCTTCGGGGTATTTTCTGGCATCTGAACGTCAAGATGCCAATTGCATTTCCGTTTTTTTCTCTCTGTCCATTAGTCCGTCTTTCAGAAGAACCCGTGCTAATAACTCAGTCACAGGCGCGTCGTAGACTAACATAAATTTGAACTATATTTTGAAGAGGCCTATTCGGCTCTGTATTGCATTCCATTCGTCGTTTAGTTTTAGTTTTTTCTCAGAAGATGCTGGAGGCTAATGAAGCTTACGTTATTGCCTAGCTCACTTTGGTATATCTTTGTATGCTACAGTCTAAAAAGCAAAGACTAAATGTTTATTGGCGAGGCTAATATTAGACTAAAGCCATGCATATTCTGAGTGAAGCTTTAACTAATTGTAGCCTAATCTAAGTTTCTAGGTGCCTAATATGCTTTATTTGATTATGATAGTAGCTTAGCATCCAATATTTGTTTTCATTCTGGTAAGCATTCTTGAAATACAAAAGTTGACTATCTTAACTATTCCAAGGAAAGTCAGACATAGGCTATTTGGTTATGACTCGACGTAGCTCTCTTCCCTAAACCTCATCTCTATTCTTTCAAACCCGCAGCTCAAACTCTGCCTCGGTGACGGGCTCTCCCGTATCCGAGGTCTTACTGATCCGCTCTTGTCATGAAGGAGACCCGGGGCTTCGTTTTTAAACACACCACACTCACATAACACACACACACACACACACACACACACACACACAAACATGTCGATCGATTTGCATGTGACTCCGTGAGGGAATCAACAAGAATCGACTTTAACAACGGTTCAAAGAAGCAAACAGCCATGAAAAATAAAAGAAAAGATGGACAAAGTGGGAAAGAGAAAAAGTAGGGGAACTGAGGTAGGGCGGAGGAATTACACATTTCAGAAACGTGTCGGAGAGGGAAAATGTGCTTATTTAAAAGGATTTTATAAGCCCACGACGATGCTGAAAACAGTAGATGTGGCAAGTGTCATATCTGTCAAAAAATAGAGAGCGGGTGGTGTTCCCCTTTCGCCGGACGCACACGGACCCACAGGCTGGACTTCGAGCTCCTTTCGAGGCTGCGCTTATGTGCAGCTGCCGCTGCCCTTCGTCTACTGAACACAACCCTCTCTTATCGCAATTGTGCCTTAAACATGTTTATTGACACCAATAAGCCTTCTCTGTCTTTTCCCGATCCCATCGAAATGCAAAAATGTGTTTTAAAACCATGTTTTTTATGGTCTACTGCTTGGAGAGGATCGCTGTCTTCTTTTCTTCCATACATGAGGAGGAGGACGAACGCAGATGTAAACGCAGGTAACGATACGAATAAAATCGAGAATAAACAAAACTACTTGCATGAAAAGAACTTGTGATCGCCTGACATTTCTTAGAATACGAGAATAGGTAGACTAGCTCCATTACATATAGGCTACGAGCAATAGGAATGAGGCTTAGATAAGTCTGTAGCGAAAAGAATAGAATCGTAAGAACAGAGAGAGGAAAAGAGACAAACGCAAAGTTGAAACTTACAATTTCTCGCTGCCGCTTTGTGATCCTCGCTTTTTAATCCAGTATTGTGTCGATTTGGCTAAAGATCCCATCAAGGCAGTCCCTTTTGGTCAGTTTGCGCTTAGGATGGCAAAAGAAAGATCATTGTTGTTGCGGAGTGTAAAAAACGAAGTAGGCTATTAGTTGTAAAGGCAATATAAAAATAATTTGGATGCAAAGCAGGCGATGAGTCTTGTGTTAGAGGGAGCGAGGAAGAGGTGAAAGTGAGATCTGATGATTGAAAAGAAAAAAACTCTTTGGATCTTTATTCCTGCTAATTAGTTTCCTGCAAAAAATGGCTGTGATTAATTCAGTGCGCATGTGCTTCATTACACAGGCACGAAGGGAAGGGCTAATTAGCCACCTTCTGGATCAATAAGATTCAGCAAAGGAGAGAGCTCGGGAGAGAGAGAGGGAGGGAGGGAGAAAGAGGAGGGAGGGAGGGATGGATGGATAGATAGAAGAAAGAGGAAAGTAATGATCAGGAATTGAAAATATGGAATTAAGTACAGCGGAAAGTAAGAGTTTGATTAGAACGAAGACAGTGAAAGTTAATACTGGAACAGACAGCCAGCAGGCAATGCCCGCCACTAAGCAGGATTTCCCCCCGTTCTTTTTGCTTTTGGAATGTTTTAACATATGCTTATTTACAACGACTTTACTATAGGCTACTTAGGCTATAGAAGACCATAATCGACTATATTTTATTTTATTTACATGACTTAGCCTATAAGTTCGCCAGTTGGCTGCTCTAGTGAAAAGGGGCTGAACAGGCAGCGGTTGCTCGAGTTTATGATAGGGTTCTTTCGAAAACTGTAGCCTATACTATAACTTATTGAAATACATTTATTAATTAAGTTATAGGGGCTTGAGAGTAAAATGTAAATAGCCTATTCTATTATTCAACATACTTCTTCATTTGTAAACAATGACAAAACCCAATACCGTCTACAAAAATAAAATGCATGTTTGAGACGCTATACAGTAATGCAAAGACAGTATTATAGGCTACCTTGGTTTGATAGCGTAGGCTGATGGAATGCCACAGACGAGGAATGAAGTACAGCCTGCTGTGGCACCTGGTTATATTATAAGGGTATCCATGTATTGTCATTTTTAAAAGCTTTACATAACACAAAATGTACATCTTAGGCATACACCGAGACGGAATTGTATACTGCTTGCCATAGAGGTGGAAATGGGTATCAAGGGTCCATGCTAATAAAGACGATTCTAAACTTTTGAAAACCTTACGTAGCCTACCTTACACAACATTTAGGGAAAGAACTCCACAACTTTGCATCCACATGAGGAAAGAAATTGAACGATTGGCGAGCTCTGAAATATATAATTCTAAACTTCATTGAAGCAATAGATAAGTTATCAGACTCAGAGAGGATGAGTGAAGCATGGATAGATTAATAAGCTATTTTGGATCAAATAATATAATTAATAATCGTAATAAAAAGAGTGAAATTAAGTTTTTAGAAAATATACTGTCTCGTGATAGTGCGACGAAGAGAGGAAACGAGAGACTAGTCCTCTATAGTTGTAGTCAGCCTATTGTCAGTGCAGAAAAGTAACATACAAAGTGTAGCCTACTTGATAACATTATTTCCATAGGCTACAAACGGAAATATGATTCGGGGGTTGCTTCAGTGGTTTGACATCATGAGTATGTATAGCCTTATACAAAGGTTTATAATTTTCAAAGTAAAGTCATGAAACTCGTGAAAGCCATTTATTTCATGCAGCTCAAGTTAAACTCGGTGTTTTAGAGAAATACTATTAAAGTCCTGTTTGTCAGAAAGAGGTGTAAAATGTATTTAGCCTACATGATGTGTTGGACATTTGGAAACCCTAAATAGGCTTTCAAAACAAACTATAGCCACGGACTTGTGCGAGTAGCTTTGACAGTTGGGAATGAATGGGGGAAAACATTATCTTTACATCTCTTAGCAGGGCCAGTAGACTAGCGCGAACATGTAGAAAATATATAAATTCTATTGAAAAAAAAGAGAAAGTCTCGGACAGTGTGGCACAACAGTGTGACAGGCATCAATGCATTTGGTTCACTTATAGGCGAGGTCTGTATTATGCATGTTTTGCCAGGCTATAGCTTAATAATATATATATAGGCTATATATATTTATTTTATTTTTAATTTTTTTGGGGGGGGCATTTTGCGAATGCATTATGAGCCCAGCCATAAGCCAATGGCTTAATTTTGTCTTCAATTTTCCCAAGTGGTCAGGCTATATTCATTTTGATATTATTCTTGATTAATGGAGGACTTTCTAAACGCAGGTTTGATCAATACGAAAATCCCTTTTACTTTTCCCCAAAGCATTTCGCCTATATAGGCCTAGATTATAACTTATAACGTTCAGTTTCCTCCGAATGAAAGGACGGTATTCCAGAAATCAACCTTTTGGTCCCCCAGTGCTCTTTGTCATGATAATTCTATTGTTAATTCTCTAAAGAAATGGACAACCCATCACTCGCAATATGCACACTTTCCGTGCTAACAGCACATATAGGGCACTGGGCCACTAAATACAACAAACTCCTTGCTTTTATCCATCACATAATAGACTATGTTTGTTGAAGTAATAAGTATTTCATAGTGTAGCCCATATCATTATAGTGAATTCTAATGTTGACTTATACGTTTAATGACATATAAAGAATCTACCAAAATCCAAAAGCTGTCTATGGCCAATATAAAGGAAAATAGAACTTTCAGTATAGGCTTGCATAGATTGTCATATTGCAGTAGGCCACAATGGGTTTAATAATATGACCCACAATGTTTTTTTTCCAAAGGTGTGTCAGTTTAAGAGAAATGCATAGCATAGGTAACAAATCGAATCCAATATCTATTTTCATTGTTATTATTATTATTATTATTATTATTATTATTATCATTATTATTATTATCATTAAAGCGAGCATACACTTGTTAAGTAGGCTATCATGTTGCTGTAGTAGGCTTTTTGCATTGGCCTTTGGCTTGAAGGTTAGGGGTCAACTTAAATGGGACGTAATGCTTCTGTAGATCTTGTATCTAAAGAAATATTCGATATCCTTTAAAATGCCTACGCTCAAATAAAATCCTATGTCCCATATAGCTAATCAAGAATTCTCTCTCTCTCTCTCTCTTTCTCTTTCTCTCTCTCTCTCTCTCTCTGTCTCTCTCTCTGTCCCTCTCTCTGTGGTAGGCTACAGTCTATAGCCTGTTGTTGTAATACAGCATTTCAACATGTTTCCATAGCACTTGCCTTCCATAAGGAAGGCATTGATACCCGTTTTTAACCAATGCAGTATTTGCGTATAGCATGTCACATTCACAACAACAAGAAACTGGCATGCCTCAGTCAGCTCGCATTTGGCAGTGTGAGAAGCAGGCTGAAAGGATCTCAAGGATTTGCGACGTGTCTACTCTCTCGGGAAGAAGAGATTGTAAAAATGAATAGGTTGAAAATAGAGTGCGAGAGGAGTTCTAGGGGCTGTGAGATAATAAAGAGTGTGGTGTAATTTGGGTCGTGTAAGAGGCATCTCGGAGCCAATCAATCAATGCAAAGTAAAGTTTACAAAAGGCTACTAATTACTATACAATTAGCATAACTACACCAATGACCGTAGAATTTAGAGAACACGTGTGTATAAAAAGATGAGCAGCAAGATGTAGCCTTGGCCCAGCATTTAACATTTAGGCCTACGTATCTATGAAAAGGAGAAAAAGGAATCCGACAGGGTCTGAAGCTTTTGTATTATCAGCATTCAATTGCGCCTCTCTGTGGGAAGGATAACTGTCCACGTGCCAACCTCAATAGGCATACATCGATGAGTGGCATTGCAAATTCAACACAACCTGTAGCTATGACAGCGCGTGGATATGACAAAGAAAGGCAGAATAGCTTAAAATGCAAAATGCTTCCTTTATTTGGGGCGCATGAAAGCACTTGACCATCACAGAACTGCAAGGAACAAAACCTTCCATTCAAACAGATCGCAAGGTCCTTAATCTTGTGTAACGTGCTTAAGCTGTAGCTCGGTGATGGGATCCGGCCCACGTTAACTTCTAGCCTACTTGTCAGCTCTGAAAAATATTTTGCTGATTTTATTTGTCTTTTTTGTTGCGCATTGGCTGCTCTGAGTTTTTGCGCGCGTGCGTACGTGTGTGTGTGTGTGTGTGTGTGTGTGTGTGTGTGTGTGTTTGTTTGTGTGTGTGCGTGCGCGCACTGGCATCCCAGGATACCAAAGCACAAAAGGAAACACAGAGGAAAGGAGTAAGGGTGAAAGTATTTAAAGATAAAAGCAGCTGTCTGGAAAAGTCATATAGGAACTTATATAAAGAGATGGAGAACATTATATTCCTAAGGATTTAAGGATGTATGCTATTCGTGTATATTTACATAATAAAATATGTTTATAGGCTATAGGTAAACAGAAATAAAAAGGGACATTAGACATTCGTTTGGAAACATGTTAGAGAAATTCTGCTGCCAAAATAGGCTATAGTGTGCATGGACCAAAGAAACGTTTTAAGAGCGTTTATTGTAAAGCTGGACATGGCAAAACTGAAACAGTGAACTGTTAAAAATACAATTTATTTCCCAAAGTGTTGATGGTACACATTGGGCAACAGTCTGTCCTCAGCAGGCCAGATGACTATGGCGCCTTATGTTGCACCTTGGCAAGATCACCGCAAATGAAAAAATAATAATAAAACCGAGGAAAGTTCTATGAATAGATTTAGTCTATAAAAGACCTGTGTCCGGTTGTTCGTGCGGCTAGGGTGGCTAGGGGAGCGCGACCAGGTGCAATGGGAGCGCCCTCTTATGTTCAGCCTGACCACGGGGATCAGGGAGCGCATGAACCTGCCTCACAGCCATGCGCCCCCACAATGGTTTGTCGTCGCTGGTGCCCGCCTGCCCCATCGTACGGACCCGGACCGTGCCAATAAATTGTCATAGCATCATTGATTATGCATTTACATATGCCCCGCATGTAAATCAACAACAGGCTATTGTATCGCCAAGAGACTTTAGAGTAGTAGGCATGGTAAGATGAACATGGTGGTATGTGAGACAGACTAAACAATTCACCGAAAGCATCACATAGTGGTTGTAGGCCTATCCTAGTTTATGAGCTTGTCTGAAGCTGCACCCAATTCATAACAGCCAATATCCTCTTGAAAGTGGATGTGAATTACACCTAAATTCTGTCATGCCTCTTTTAAATTTTTTTTTTTTTTTTTAAATCAATGTATTGAGCATCATGCAATGATAACCATGAATATGCTATGCATATCGAAACAGTAGGCTAATTAAAAATTATATAAATAGATTTTTGCATGTAATTTAAAGATGACATTAGAATACATTATTTATCTTAATGATGATTTGTCTTTATATGCTGAAGTGAAATGTGTCCTGTCCATGGAGCATACGCCCTCAAGTGTGGATGAATCAATCACAGTTTATTCATTATTAAAACACATGCTCCTCATGAATAGCCATACTTTTCCAACAAAACTTCGCATTTTCTTGGAAGTTATTTTCTACTGAACTGTAGTATTAACTCAATTTGCCTTAACCAATCAGATGTTTTATATACTGTACATTATTATATTTAAATTATTACTATATTTAATCTGTTTTTGCTTCTTTCCCTCGCTCTCAAAGCTGCATCACCTTTGCCTCACTGGGAATGTGCTTTTACACAACGCAGTAAACACAACGTGATATTCCATGAGTAGTCAACCATTTCATACCAAGACTAAAAAACGTGTTGTTTCTAATGGCCATTACCTTGCAAACTGTTAAAATATATTTATGTATTTATAAATTAATTAATGTATTCATTCATTCAATCAATCAATAGATAAATAAACATTTTTATTATTATTATTATTATTTTAATTATTATTATTTTTTTATTTTTTTTATTTTTTTTACTGTATTTCAATAGGCTCACTTCAAATTCCATTAGTGGCCCATGTTATTTCTGAGAACAATAACAAGTGCAGCATAACACTTCCCGCCTCCCTGGAGTTGTTTCTATACTAACCTCTGTGACCAAAGCTTGACCTGTTATTGCTGCTCATATCGGTGTGCTGTCAGGCTATCATGGTTTGGCATGCCATATTTAGGCGTATGTATATATATATGTTCACATGTATAGGCTAGGCTCACAATTGGGGTCCTAAAATTATAGGCTGTTTATGGTAATGTAGCCTATGTAATACTAAAAAACAAATATTTGTCATTTGAATGTGAAAACAAACTTTGATTGTTGCTTTTTGTGTTGTGTTGTTTATTTTAATAACCTACATGAAGCTCATATGCCTACTTCCAGTTTAATTTGATATTCAACTGATGATTATGCACTTTTCAAATGAAATAGTCATTTGAAATAAAACTTTTACATGTCCAATTACAAAATTCGATCTATAATCTGTTGAGTATTTGTATTTTCATTAATATTTCAATATTATACCCATAGATGAAAATTTGCAAACGAAAATTGAACTTGTCATATGTATGGTTAGTAGCAAACACTGACAGGGTTTCTCTGCATGTGAAGTGACCTGCTAGCAGGACTGGTTTTTGGTATTAAAACCATTATTTACAGATTGATATAGAGAATAAATATGACTAGCGTCCGTCTGGTCAGTCCTCCTCATTAACATGAGAAATAAGAAGGCCTATCAATCCCACTATCTCCTCCGTTTATACTCCTCCTGCCAGCACCCTATAGCCTGCTAATGCTCTTATGCATAATTCAAAAACAGTTCGTTTTTTTCTTCTTCTTTGGATTAAAAAAAACAATAATAAAGGTCATGCTTATACCTTTATATGTTATTATTTCGGTTTGTTTCGATATTGAAATGTGTTTGTTTTTTTCAAAATGATAAATAAAAGCGATTACCTGCTTTATTTCTCTACTAAGCTGCTTCATTGTGACCGTGTATTTTTATTTTTATTTTAGTAGCCTAAATTGCAGTTGAACTCAAATAAAAATGAAATAAGATACAAAATAGAAAACTATTGATAAGCTACACACACACACACACACACACACACACACACACACACACACACACACACACACACACACCGATGTTTGAAACTGTTTTTGTGTGTATGTGGTAGAGAGAGAGAGTGTGTGTGTGAAGGAGAGACACAGATGCGCGTGCGTTGGGCATACGTTCATGTGCTGTTATCATTTTCGGGATTTTGGCTAATTTTCGGGATGATAAGCTACATAACAGCTTTCAGGAAAAAGCAAAACCCGTCAGTTTTAAAGCCTTCCATGATAATTATGCATATTATTATTATTATTATTATTATTATTATTATTATCATCATCGTCATCATCATCATCATCATCATCATCATCGTCGTCGTCATCAACATCATCATTTGTACGACTATAATTTGTAAAATGTACATAGGCACCATTAGTCTCACCACAGTGCTATACCCTACATCATGTTAAAATAAGCTGATAGGTAGGCTATTGAGAAATAGAAGTGGACAACCTCCGACAGAAGTAGGCTATGTCTCCCTCTAACCGCTGCAAAAACAAAACAAAAATGTATAAAGCCTATCTGACCCTGCCTGGAGCAAGCCTCGGTCCATCTGAAGCAGCCTCATCACCCCTTATCATTGTCTGAAGTTCATCCAATAGCCTACATCTCCTGTCAGGTAAGAAGATGTTTTTCAGACAACTGATTTCAAAACAGCGATGCCAGTGAAGCAGGTGTAACCTAGAACCAACTTCATAACCTAGACTATAATAAAAAATAAAAAAATAAGCAACAAATAAGCACGTTTCAATCAAACATTCCAAAACAGAAACAAATATAGGCCTATATAGGCTACATATCCTGGTTCGATTTTCGATGTGGCTTTTTTTCGGCTAACATTTTGAATAAGACAGTAGAGCTATTATCATTTAATCTATCTACCTAAAATTGCTAGTTCAAATGAATTTAATTTTGAGATATTAGGGTAGGCTATAGGCTAGTTAAGCAGCCTAAGTTGTATTCCATGTAAAAAAAACAAAAAAAAAACACAAAAAAACAAAAGAAACGGCGCAGGTCAGGCCTCCGATAATGCACATTTCAGGTCTGTGGGGACATATTGTGAATAATGGACAAATCCTGTGAGCTGCTGTCATAGGCTCGGGGTGAGAGGCAGCCGTGACTCATGGGCTTTATGCGCTTTGGAGAGGAGCTGAACACCGGCCGCTCTCAACGGCCAAAACAGAGAGATCCCAAATCAGAGCCACATGATCACTCCAGGCAACAGTAACCCTAGATGGTTGAGATAGAATGACTGAAATACATTGGAGGAAAATCTCGGACCTATCAACGCATCTTCGGGATGTGTTTGGTATATATTTTTTTTAACATTACAGACAGGCTAATTTCCCCAAAAGAAGGAGAGCCTCCAAATCGCATGCGATGAGACATGACAGGTGGAGGCGGACACAGAAGGGCAACCAACATCTAGGATTATAGCCAAGGGTCAACGTCCAAATTCTGCCTCCATAGCCTACTGTCTATCTGTATGAGCCACACACTGCAATCATTTCACGCACACACACACACACACACACACACACACACACACACACACACACAGCAACTGCAGTTGGCGTGGCATATCATATTCATGAAGTGCATGTTTTCAAGGATAAATGTATGTTTTTGTGAAT
>OMKL01049375.1:0-10061 GCA_900302295.1 Parasudis fraserbrunneri
GGGTGCAGTCTTGTGATTTCTTGAGTTGACAGTGGGTGCGTTTGCATGCACATTAATATTCCTATATTATTTGGGATACTTGAATATTCTGACTATGAGATGGTGCATGTAAATGGCATATCCCGTTTAGAGTAGCCGGAATAAGCTCATATTCCGAATATGATAAAACCCAAATATGATCACTGGGATTTGTTTATATTCGCTGGGATGTTGAAGCATGTACACACCTTATCCCATCAACCATTGAGTTTTGAAGTCTGTGCAAGTCCTGTTTCCTTGGCAACACTAGCAATATTCCGTTTACTCATGTATATGGGCGTATTGGTAGTTAGGATATGAAAATGCATATAAACACCTTATACCATGTAATGAACCAGCATCTGGAATATTAACGTGCATGTCAACACACCCGGTGAGGAAGAGAAGCAGGAGGGATTGCGGAGAGGCACTGCATGACCTGTGGTACACACACGATCGCAAACGTGACCGCAAACGCGTTTGGCTTTAACCCTCTCTCTTTGTCAGGGAGCTTTCTAAAACGGCATGACAGCTGTGAATGTACGATATGCAGCCTTTTAGAAATATCACCCCCTGTCATGTCCAGCAGGCCCGGGTCAGCAACACAAGACAGACAGATTGTTGCTCTCTCTCTCTCTCTCTCTCTTTCTCTCTCTCTTCTTTTGATTCAATGCTTCTTAACAAGCTGACCAACTGCTACTTTTAGAGTCTGCTGGACATGCAGGTCCTGATATCCCTTTGTGCTTTATTTTGGAGACCATTGGAAGCTTGTTGCCTTATTTTGTCACCATTCCGACATCATCATTGGCTCCTCCACCCAGTGAGCCCATCAGCTTCATCTTCCAGACGCAAGGTTATTGCCAATACGCACAGCTTCCTCCGTGTGGTGTGTGTATGTGTGTGCGTGCGTGCGTGCGTGCGTGTGTATATATATATAAAGAGAGAGTAATATTTATGAATCTATTTTTTCCTATTTTGTGACGAGAGCTATTGATAAGAAACAAAAAGAAAAACAAAGTCCTTTTCATTTATTTCCTCAGTGGGACACTGCCATAATACTTTGAAGGGAAGTGTTTTATTTTCTTGAAAAAAATATATATATAAAAAACTAGAATAATAATAATATAATAAAATCTGAAAAAATAGGAGAACAATAAGTGAACCACCACATAACTTTGGGCAGGATGTGAACAGTGAGCATGTCAGTATTGTGATCTACCTCAGGCTTCAGGGTACCTCAGTCCCAGTCTTTAATTTCCCCTTTTTTCCACATTTTGTATGCCTTGTTAACTGATCGTTTTGAGCGTTTTTAATTTTTTCTTTTTTTAATAACAATAAAAAAAGAACTAGAGAAAAGATTTACACAGTTAATCTCTCTAAACTCTTCTGCAGGTCCAGCTGACCAGTGTTGATGGCAGATGATGGGTCTGTAGAAACTTTGTAAACTTGTAGAGGTGAAGTCTATTGGACTAAGTCCGTCTTTGACGGGACACCACGCAACCTCTTATCAATAATATTACGCATTTAATATGATTTCCGAGTTACAGTTTTCTGTAGAAAGGAGTGAAGAGCAGGATCTAAAGGGGTACATACATACCTGCCCGAAGTGGTTCTGAATGTAGATGTTGTGTGCTTATTTCATCATCAAAGTGAGAAAGAAAGAAAGAAAGAAAATCCTGTGATAGAAACAGAAAGAAAACAACTGTACCTCCAGTTTTCCCAATTGTACCTCCAGGTTTTTTCTGAGTGTTTTAAAGGAAAAAAAAGAAGTTTATTCACTTGTTTAAAAAAATAAAATAAAAAATAAAAAAAAAACATTTAATTTTATAATAACCCAATCCAATCTTACCAGCTCTGTTTGATAATAACTACATACTCTGGGTTTGATTTGAAGAAGAAAAAACAAAACAAGAAACTGCAAAAATCCACTGACAGGACTCTTGAACATGGTGTAATAATACCCTAGTCTTCTGTGTAGAATGTAGAACAACTCTAGACTAGTCGTTGAACTGTCACTGTGTACGACAAGATAACTGTATATCTGTATACATGTACAATAGAGTCACACATAAATGCATCGTTTTCTGTCTCTCTATAACCCAACACTTACCAATCTGCACCTGCATTGTGAGAGATGGTGGGGAGACATTTGGAGAGGGGAAAAAACAACCTCTAAATGATTTTCTCATCAATCTACCATTCTATTTCTGTTGTGCTGTAAAAAAAAAAAAAAAAAAAAAAAAAAAAAAATTGAAATTACCTCTCAGAATCCAAGGCTGACTTTTAGTTACTAAAACTAAAACCAATTGTAGGGCAAAAAATAAAAATTTAAAAAATATACCTTAAATAAATGAACAATAGTGAAAGTTAGTGTTTGTCTTTTGGAGTTCTTTAACTGTTAAGAATTGATGGGAGAACAGATTTTTTTTTAATGGTTTTCCGATTAGTCATCAGATGAGGTGGAATGTTCGTCCCAGTGAACACACACTCGGAGTGATATATTAAAAAAAAAAAAATTTAAAAAAATAAATAAAGGGTCTATCAAACTCACACAAAGCCTGAGGCGTTTCAGCAGGCCTCCCCACAACCAGTACAGTACCTCGTAATGAGTGCTCACCAGACTCGAGCAGAATCTGACTCAATACTCTTTACCTTTCCCACCAGAACACAGGATTCAGTACATCGCCACTACTCACATGTGTGAATTCTGTAGTGGTCAACTCTGCCTTCATAGGTATTTGTAGTCTTTGGACTCATGGCTTTCACAGTGTCACTGGAGATTGTACTTTGTTCCTCGCTTACACTTTGTAGCTGTTTGTTGGCTGTAAAATAAAACATCCGGATTGCATTTATTTTATTTTTTTAATCAGTAGGGCAGGTTTTACAAATTTTAAGGCCTCTAGACACAGAGGACTAATTCTTTTTCTCCTCAAATCTCTATCTCAATCGTGTTTGTGTTCCTATGTGTAGGTATGGACTCAGGTGGTTTGGATCCGTTCTAGGTGGAGATGTCTGGTTTCATTGCAGTGTGGTATCTGACCTGGGTGCAGTCATGTTTGAAATGATTCTTAGCGTTTGTAATAACCCACCTAGACCAGATGGATGAGGTTCCACATTTTGTATGCCATGTTAACTGATTGTTTTGAGTGTTTTAATTATTATTATTATTATTATTATTACGAATAATAATAATAATAATAACAAAGAGAACTAGAGAAGATTTGGATTAGTATTTTAAAGTCACTTTATTATACTTTTCTTGTGATTGACAACTTACCTGATACAATCTGAAAACCCAACCCATTTGCTATTCCAAACAGGTTAAAACAAACACCAAGAATTATTCGAATACTATTGTACTATTTGACCCAGGTCTGCTTAGCATACAGTCTGAAACCCATGGTTGTTTGCCAATTTCTGCAGAGCGCTGAAGAAAAAGTTGCATTGTAGGGGCATCTGTAACCAACAGAATTTGAGGTGAAACTTTACATAATAGTGAACTTTTTCTTTTCTAGGGATTGGTGTTTCTAAATTTTTGTGAGGTGTGCTAGACATTAATAATCAAAACCAGATAACCATTACATGCGTCACCAGAAGCGCCGAGTGTTGGTTTGTCATATCACATGGTTATGATGGTTTGTTTTTCTGTCCTCTAGTGATATAGTCCTCTTGTCATCTACACTGATATAATCTAGTCTGGAGGAGTAACGTTAGTAGTTGGGTTTCTTTATTTTTTATATCCATTCCTCTTAGATCACCGACGCTAACTATTATAAATTGTGGTGAAGTCATAGCTTGCATACTGTACGGTTACTGGAAGCTGTAAGGCAAATAAGAAACGAGTTATTGGTGGGAAATGAACACCAGCCGCTAGCCAAATGCTGGTAGATGTTGGCTTTGGCTAGTAAGTATATCTTATCCATAGGCCACAGATAACCAATCAGCACTCAGCAGTTCTATTCTGTATTACACATCCATTTGGCTGATAAAATAAACAACTGTGATTGGTCAAATGTGTAGTCCACCAGCCTCTGTGGCCAAACTAATGGATGTTAGTTTCCTTGCCCGAGTAAACATGAAAAGTAGCCGATATTTGACGGGGACTGTAATCAAAAGTGTCCAGGTCTAATGCTGATAAAACCTTGTGTTTTTTCTGTCTCTGGAGCAACATCAAAAATTAAGAGAGGGCATTCAACAGTCTAAAATCAATTTTGGCATGGACTAGCTGACATGCACTCTACAGTCAGACGTATGGAGAACCACCACGGCAGTGTTTTCTTGTTGAATGAGAAAAAGAAGAATTTGCACGAGAGCTGTCATAGGTTATCCAGTATGTACTACATTTCATATACATAGTCCCTAGACTAGTGGTTTCTGATGGATCCATTTCTAATAACTGCATTTCACACATTGGGAGATTCCTTTGTTTCTTCAGTGGGTCAGAACCCCCTTTCGGTCCTACATTTCCCATGAGTCAATGGGGCGGAAATAGCCTCAAGGTGATTGGTGTTGTGTGCTGGACAGAAAGCTGATTCATGTACAGTACATCTCAATGGATCCATGCCTTTGGTAACAGCCATGCTGTTGTTTTGAGTTGTGAGTGAACTGTATTGCTGACCAACCTGGATCTGAGCAATAAAGAGTATTTCAAAGAACGTGTACTGCTGCGGCTTTTTTATTGTCTCCTTTCTTTCTTTTTTATTTCTTTTTTTAAGAGGGAAGCACCTCATAGACCCACAATGTCAACTCTCACTCACTCACTCACTCACTCACTCACTCACTCACTCACTCACTCAGGCATGACACTTTGACTTATGTTCAGAGAATCTGCCCTCACGCTTTGCATATGACAGTATATCCTTGTTTCAAAGCTGTTTTCACCTTTTAAATAACATTACAAAAGCAGTTGTTATTTTAAATCTTAAATTTTTTTCTTTATTAACATGTCACCACAATGTCAAGACCAAACTCTTGATAAAGACTTTCACTTTATGCTGTAGCACGATTCATTGATGAACAACTTTGTTGAATGAGCCAAATACTGCCCACATAAGACAAACTTACAAGATGTAAAATTAAATGGCTAAAATTAAACAACAGAATTTCTGAAAACAAGATAAACAAGAAATACATTGATAACGAATAGGTCATGGGCTCACACTGTCCATTTTAGACACATGGTTCATGAAAATAAAGATGAAAACAAGACATATACAAGGACTTTCTCTTAATTAAGAGAAAGGTTAAGGCATGATAAAACTTCCCATACTGTCCACATTAATTGGACATTTAATTTACAAAGCTATAAAAATCAACATGTAGGCACACACACACTGTCCTCTTTGATGCAATCACTTTACTGACTAAACACACAATGTTTCCGTCCTTATAGACCTTCCTCAGGTGAAACTGATGGTCTGACAGAAACATTGTTTAGTTAATAGAGTGTTTGTAAATGAGAGGATAGTGTGCGAGAGTCCCCTCTCCTACTGTCCACACGTTGGATGTGTTCTCCTGTGCACATGTCGACAAGAAACTCAAAGTGTGCAGGAGCCTTGACAGTCAAAGTATAACAAAGAAAATGAAGAGGGTATCAGTGAGTCACTGTGAAACCAACGATAAAATGGCAAAAAAGTGTTGATTGTGTATGTGTTGAATGGAGGTGTGTAACATATGATATACCGGAACACTTACATTTAAAAGGATAGTAAAAGCATTTACACACACACACACTTATCTGACCTGTCCAATTCCCACACCAATATGTAGGTCTAATACATTTGTTATTTTCACATTTGTGAGGTAGTGATTTGATAGGAAGAGCCTTGATTTGTATGACTCTTCCACAGGCACTTATGAATCCAGCCACAATAATTACAGCAAAATGTATAAAAAAAGAAATGGTTGTTCACATTACAGCAGTTCTGTAACTGTATTGCACAAGCTCACTGGACAACTCCAGCTCAACGAGAAGACACAATCCTAAAATCTGATTTTCTTAAAGCAAGTGAAAATGCAACTAAACGACTGAAAAGAGTGACAAAATGTTGAAATATGGCAGACCACTTATTTTGTATGAAGTTGCTGGTTTTGAGAAAATACCAGATTGAAATAAGCTTGTACGGGTATTTTACAAAGTGAAATTACCTCACTCCACTGGCAGACCTCAACAACTTTAAGAAAATAAGAATTTAAGACTCAATAAACAGGACATAATTACATGTTAAGATGGAAATTAACTGAATGTTCTTTCAGTTGGCTGTTCCCTTTCCCCAAAAGATACCTTTAAGTACATACATACTACGTTCACGGTACTCACATAAATGCTGTTATACAGAAGAACAGGCATTAGGCAACACATAATACTCAACGTCCCTATGACCCTATGTCATCACTCCATAAAAACTTCCATCCCTTTCCATCCCTCAAGCTTTCCACCCCTAGGTAACTCGGAGAAAGCGCAGTGCTACAGATAAAAATTTCCCTTTCTTTCAGAATCACCCTCGACAACAATCTTCCCATAGCCAAACCTTGGACTCTAATGATTACATCAGGGCTGGGCAATAATTAAATAAGATAATTTATTGTCTTTCAATGGGATTTTTGATGAAATCATGATATCGTGATACACAATTCTGTTTCTAAATTGATAATAACAAGCGCATATTAAAGAACCAGTACAATGAAAATTGTGTTTTTCAATCTCATTGCATTGCTTAACAGAAGGCATGTCAATCTAAAGTTACCCAAAGTGTTATGGCCATAAGTCCTTATGATTATCGTGATATTGATTTCTTCCATATCGCCCAGCCCTAGATAACAAGAGAAGCCACTCACCAGTCAAAATCCCTCTTGCACCCACACCATTAATAACCACGCCGATCATCATGATAGGCACACAGGAGGCAGCATAGTCCCTTCTGGTGACACATTCATTCATTTGTTCATTCATTTGTTTGTTTATTCATTCTGAGACTTATTGAATTTTCTTATCTGTAACGAGTCCATTCCGCCGTGGATCGTCCAGTTTGAGTCGGCTCTGGCTGTAGCGTCGGATCAGAGCTCCAGGCAGCAGAGCCACGCAGGCGATGGCCAGCAGCTGGAGAAGCCTCTCCCAGGAGAAGAGGTCATCCAGGGAAGACACCTCAGACAGCATGGCGCCTGTCTGCACACAGATGAAGTTATACGGCAACAGGCCTACGGAAGCAGACGGACAACACAGGAATACAGATCTGGTGTGAGAGATGACATACGACTGAAAATAGGGATGCACTGATACCGATACTGGCATCGGATAACAGGCTGACACCAGGCTAAAAGAAATCGGTTTTGGAGAATTTCCCCAATACCAAAATCTGAATACCAAATGCCATATGTATTATGAAATCTTAAGATGTTAGATCGCTCTAATGGTGAAAAATGGAATATATATCAATCCTTTGTGTCCGACCGATGACCCAAAATTAATGGTGTGATCCTAAACTGTTCAGTACAAGTAGTGCATCTGATGGGTACTCAGTATCGTTAAAGTTTAGGACTCTGAATCGCTATCGGCAATGAAAACTCCTTGATGAAAACCTGGATGAAGGTGTCAGCAAGTCGTTCATAGACAATGTTAATACATAATCTCTTGCCAAGCCGTATCGGTAGATAATGTACCTTTCATACCAACACAATTTCCTGGGAATAACATGCGTCAACTGTTGTTATAAAATGGGTCATTCTGTATTGATTGACCCATGACGATCGAAATCAAGACCCAGACGGAGAGAGCAGGGTGGCGGTGTGCTGCAGGGGTCCTACTCTTGTCAGGTCAGTGTGAAAGGGTTAGCCTAATGGTCAACCCACACTGAAGGACTGCTCTCCCATGCCTTTTTGCAGCCGAAATTGAGCACCTCAGACGAAGAACCGTATAGCTCCGTCTTAAGTTTTTCAGAAGAACAATGTTTTTTGACCTTTATTATCTAAAGACAGTAAGTTAGTGCGTTGGGTTCATTCATAGTTAAAGACAGTAGAGGTTTAGTTCTTTCTTGTGATGCATCACATTCACACTCCAAGTGATTTGGATTGACTTAATAAATGCAAATACATGTGCAAAACATCTCTAAATGGAGTTATATGGTTCTTCAGTGTAAGGGTTCAATTACACCCTTGTCCAGTGTAAATGGAGACACCCTGGGACCTACCCGTGTTCATAGATTGGTGCAAATTGCCCTCCAACATGGCACAAACCCCGGTCAGACACCTGTCTTTAACCAGGGTTGTTGGTACAAACATTTACTCTGAAGTGATGTGCCTGCCTTCAACGAATAATGATGGGATTTTGTCATCTCATCGATTACTTGATTTAATTGGCAAATGTGTGGGGGAAAAGTTTATTATTGTTCTTCCAAAATTGAATGTTGCATGTCCTCATGCAGAAGGACCTCTAGTAGAAGGAAGTCTAGTGCTTGTTTAAATCCAAAGCATATTTGTGAATATAATTGTAATGCCATAGCATGTGCTTTCATTTTCAAAGAAATAACTCTCAGCATAAAAACGAATCACAGCTAACACTAAAACAGCTAATCAACTAAAATAGTCAACTGAGAAGACCTTTAAAAAAAAAAAAAAGGTTTGCCCTGGGCTTACCAATGAAGACAGAGCAGAAGAAGAAAGTGATGGGGATGTTGACGATGGGGGCGGACATGTTTAAAAACCAGTTAGGAGTCATGGGAAAGAACCGCAGGAAGAGCAGGAAGAAGAACAAGCAGTCCTGGTTCTCCTCCACCTCGGAGAGAGAGAGGAACAAGATTTGTTGCAGTGATACAGTTTGTAGTTTAAGGCATGTTGGCCATAGAATTGTAATGTCGCAGAGTAATGTCATGTTGGTTAGTAACAATGTAAACAAACGTTGCTACCACCATGACCACATGGTGTGTATCTGATCAAAAAGAAACAAACAGGAACAATTCACCAAGTCCTGGTAGCCTAAGCCTAAATTTTGACCCGAATATGGATGGTAAAAAAGTTATTGCACCATTAGGACTCAGGAGTAAGAATACAAAACAAACTCTGCTACCACCCAGTGGTCAGAGCCATGCATGTATCAAATGCAAATTTAAGAGCGACAATTAAATGATTCCTTGTATTTTTGAAGGCTTCCATTCAGGGCTGGGACTCTGGAGTTTTTCAAGGTAACGTGTTTCAAGGTATAACGGTATGGATCTACAGAAAGGGATAGGTTTTTACAAATTATAGTTACAAATTATATTGATTGTTTTCCCCATTCCATCCAGTATAAGAATTGCACCATGTGGCAGCATTCATCTTGGAAACTAGAGACCTTGAGGAATCTGCAGGTAACCAGTCAATTTATGCTCCAAGTACACCATTTAAAGGTCCCATATTATACTCCTTTTCAACAAGTTAATATGGATTTAATTAGGTCCCCAAAACATGTCTTTGAAGTTTTTTGCTGAAAATACCACTCAGATTATGCATTCTAGCATGCCTCTATACCCCTGTTTCAGTCCTGTCCTTGACAGGCTGTTTCTGTGTGACATGCCTGTTCTATAATACCTCCATGGGCTCACAAAATTCAGATCAAACTGTGAAACTAGGCATTGCAGATCAAATATGAGTTCAGATCCAGCAATTGCATATCCTATTTATCGCCTAAAATGTTGTCAGAAACACATTTTAGTGAACCGTTTAGGCGGAAAAAGAGTGTTTTTACGAGCAACTCCGGAACTGCGGGGCTTCAGATCAAACTCAAGTTCAAGTTTCAAGTTTCTTTTACTGTCAAACTAGGCATTGCAGATAAAATATGAGTTAAGATCTAGCAATTGCATATTCTATTCCTTGCCTAAGATGTTGTCAGAAACATATTTTTAGTGAACCGTTTGGTGGAAAACGAGAAGGTTTACAAACAAGCCGTCATTTTGTACACACACACACACACACACACACACACACACACAAACACACACACACACACACACCCACACACACACACACACACATGGTGTAGATGGTGATGGGGAAACAGAGAGAGAAAACAT
>OMKL01049376.1:0-10181 GCA_900302295.1 Parasudis fraserbrunneri
ACATATATATATATATATATATAATTTCATTTTATTTTGTGTAAACTGCCCCTTTAAAGAGGATTGCCACCCATTATAAGAATTAACATAATGTTCTTCCTGTGCCCCAGGACAGTTCAGTTAGTATTTGTGAACATACACAACTCTCTCCTAAAGCTAAGAATCAGAGGGAGAACTTTCTAATCGGTGATGTTGCAGGGATGTACAATTTGGGACTGCTCCATAGACAATGAATGGGGCTCTGACTTTATGAGGCCATAAAATGTTTGTGTGAGCTCTTACACCCAAACGAGGTTTATATTCTAGAATTGCTAGGTCAGAATGAGAGTTAAAACCTAATTTGGGTGTAAGTGTTCACGCAAACATTTAGGAGTGACTCGTGTTCACAAATACTGACTGAACTGTCCTGGGGCACAGGGAGAACATATGTGAATTCTTAAAGTAGTTAGCGTTCCCCTTTAAGGCCCATGCAGTCGAGCGGGGTCAGTCCCAACTCATGAGGCTGGCGCAGTGGGGATACAGATGCATCCCACAACCCACTGTGACAAAATGTCTCTCGAGGGCAGACATCACAGGCCAATGACTCACGCTACTCAGGATTATTACATTTGCACAATCTGCATGCATGATAGAAAGGCGATTTTCAACACAACAAAAACGCATTTCCTTGAACAGAGCGCTGGCTCCCACTCCAGACGTGCTTGTTATTTTGAGTCACGATGTTGGATTCATACTTTATGCATGTATGCCCCTAGAGTTCCTGTCTTTCTGCACAGTATTTTTATCCTTGAGTTGTGTATACAGTTCACTATATCCCCTTTCTCCTCTGGGGTTGAGGGGGCTGCTGTGATGTGTAGGCATTCATACTGGATGCCAAGACGCATATAGCTCATCACACCTGGATGGCTGTGATAAAAAGATATTTTCGATGGCACAGAACCTCAACTATTTCTCTTGAGAACACACTCTGGTATATTCACATGCACATTTACAGCTGTAACACTCACAACAACATTCCAGGTTTTGGCCTTTGTTGTTTTAGAAGAAGAAGAAGAAGAAGAAGAAGAAGAAGAAGAAGAAGAAGAAGAAGAAGAAGAAGAAGAAGAAGAAGAAGAAGAAGAAGAAGAAGAAGAAGAAGAAGAAGAATTCTGACCATTGTCAAAGACAGTTGGAGGATGATCGTCATAATGATAGGGATAGTTTCCCCCTGTCACCTCACAGTTTCTCAGAATGTCTGTTCTTGAGTCAGGAATGACCTGGTGAAAGAGCAGCTGCCATGTTCTCATGGGTCCCGGTGGAGGCCACTAGAGGCCACTAGAGGGGAAAACACTATGGTCGCCTCATAGGCTACAGTCAACGGAACACCGCTTCGTCTCTGTCTCCATCCAAGCACAATGGATATGGAAATCATTTGCAAAACGTTTTCAAGGCATTAAAAACTGATTTCCTCCTGTTAGGCCTGCCATCTTTCTTTCCCCACCACTTGTTTGGTCTTGTTTGTGTGTTCATTGTCAATTTGATGTGCAGTTTCTTCATTTGTCCTCAATACCACAAAAACACACATTTAATACACAGCACAAACCAGAAGCTAGAGATAAGACCCTGTTTTTTTTATGTATTCTTTGAGGTTTCTGTGCATTTTTTTTCTGGCAGTCTTGTTATTTTACATAGCCCATGTTGCTCTGAGTAACCTCTGTTGACATTGTGTTGAACATGCAGCAGTGTCCAGTGCTGTTAAACAAACAGGTTTCATAATCCATCCATGTAGCTCACGGCCAGTGTTGGGCAAAAGTGTTTAAAAAAAAAAAAGTCATATATTCCTCGTTACTCATTACTCATTCAAAAAGTAATGTTATTACTTCGCGTATTACTCTCTGGGAGCAGTAATTTGTTACGTTACTCGTTACATTACTTATGTTAATTTTTCTTACTGTCAAAATTCAGTGCAACGTAGGCTACTTCGCCTGTACACCTCTGTGTGAATGATCACCTCAGGGTAACACACCTCAAGGGGCTTTCAAACCAGATGCGCAGGCTGCCGCAATGACAGACCTGCACTGAGCTAGATCATTGTTTTCAATGGAGGACCGACGCGGTGCCTACTGTGGCACAGACCGCAGCACCTCTGGTGTGAAAACTCATTAACTGCATTAGAAGTTTGGTAACAAGGCTACATCATGCTTGATCAAAAGCACAGCTGGCTAAAATTGATGAAGGACAATCTTTTTAAACAACTCGTTGTTGTACTGTTGTTGGATAGCAGGTGTTTGAGGAGATTTTAGGTCGTATTTTTCAAAGTGGAAAGTAGGAGAAGTTGGGGCTACTCTTGCACTCCAAAAGGATGAAACGGCGCTGAGGATGTACTCTGAAACTGTAATTCTACCCAGTAGGGTCAAGGATTCTACCTGCCTCCATGAAATACATACGGTAGCCTAAGTGAAGAAAACGCATGATTCATCATTTCAGAGTGCGAGAGTCCCGGCTTTTGACATTGGATTGTCTTACAATGTGCATGTAAGCCTTGAGTGCAGTTTAGATAGATTACAGATCGACAGTAATGCTCTTGTAATTTTTGGTCTTGACAAAATCAAAGCAATGGAGCAACGAGTTGTTTTTTGATGGGGTAACTGTAATATTATTACTGAAATTGAGGTAGTAATTCGTTACACTACTCGTTTCTGGGAAAAGTAATATTATTACTGTGATGCATTGCTAGTAACGTGTTACTGCCCAACACTGCTCACGGCACATCCAACAGGAGTTCAACATGTGAGGTGGATGTATATCTTATGGTCTCCATTCACTGGCTGTGGAGAGGGCTGCCGCACTCTCCCTACTGACGCTGATCCTATGGGCTAACATCACTCCCATAGATGACTCTCCTCATCCAACTCACACTGTGAGCTGCTCACCACAACAGCCCTGAGCGGCGTGTGTCAGAGCCGGACAAGAGCTGAAGGCCCTCTTGGAGTTACTTGGCGAACGACTTGCTACCGACGCGTTTCAGAGATGGCTCTCCACATTGTCTCTGGGAGCCTCGCAACACTGCAACTTGTCTGTGAGTGAGATATCCTCCACCAGAGTGCAACTGTTGATGGTGCCGTCTGGCATGGAGGAGGTACACTCGCCTGCCCCCTTCCTGCTTCCCATGCCATTGTGGCAGTTGACCATCAGTGTGTGCTTCTCTTCGGGGTTGCAGGTTGGGGGGGAGGTGGTGGCGATGTCGGGAAGGTGGGGCAGTAGGCTGCCACTCTTGATGTGCGGAGGATGGCTGTAGGTGTGGCGGTACTCCTCCTCAATATTCCTCCCCAGCTTCCAGCGCTTCCACTTCTTCAACACCTCTGACTGCACCTGAAGACAGCAGAAAGAGAAGGAGAGGTTGTCCTTAAGAAGCTGCCAGATTTGTCTGTCATAAAACAAATAGATAGCAACTTAAATATAGCTATTTTAAGAAAACAAACTAGAGGAACACATCCTTGTTGCGATTGACTAATCGGATGGTTATATATCCATTACTTAACTTGAAGCTCATATATAATTACATGTGAATGTGAATGTGAACACCGAATATCCCCACGGGATAATAAAGTATTTCAATTCAATTCAATTCAATTCGAATACCATACCTTCACATGAGCTGCATGTGATCATAAGTGAAAGCAATAACAACAGTGGTACTGAGAAAATGTGAAAGTGTCTCAAAAAATACATTGCGATTAGGTGGAATTTTTTTAATTATGGCTTTTCTGTAATGGTTATTACTGTGAGAAATAAAAAAGACAAAGCAAATAAAAAAAAAAAAAATTAATAAAAGGAGAGACAAAGACTATGGAGAAAGGAGACAGGCAGATAAGTGAGATTGTGAGGCTGAGGAGACTAACCTCTTTGTTGACAAAGCAGTACAAAATGGCCACCAGCAGACCCTGTGGAAATAAACTCTGAGTCAATCCAGGACATCAACTCTGACTCCTGTTCCCCTCACATGATTACTCAGCATATAAGGACAGTAACAGTGTTGACCTATGAACGTGTCACTCGGGGGACATGTAGTCATTTGTTATGTGTGCAGAAATTCTAAGAAACAACTAGAATGTAGCATAGAAATATGTCAAACTTGCACTGGTTTTGTTACTCTGGGCAGTTGCACATTGCTACTTTACCTACAACACAGCCATTCTGTCTATAGATCTCTCAAAGGTGCAGTCAGCGATTCTAATCCAATACACTTTTTGTCAAATTCATCTCCTCACGGACCACTAACTCTCCGTTCTGTGTGTGCGCTGAAAAAAATATCCTGTGTTCGTGCACAGCCCTGGCTCTGTAAATGGGAAAAAAAGTGGCTCGGACCAAGCCACACAACACTATTCCAGCCAATCAGCAACAAGGGGCATTATATATCATGTGGGCTCCGCATCTTGCTTCACCTATTGGACTACTCTGTGCGCCAATAGTGCGCCAGCTGAAAGAATTTTATCAATGCACCTATAAGAAACCAGGGCTACGCCCCTCCAGCTAGAATATAAGCCAGAGTGAGAGTTGTAATCACCCTTCTGTTCCTTTCAGCTGAGGAATTAACTTTGAAGCATCCTCCAACGCTGCAAGAAACTCTTCTCTTCACTCTTCTTGATGATGAACACCAACGAGCACTCCGCTCCAACTCAAAGGCCATCTGCTTCAGATGCCTCAGTGAGTCTCACACTCTGAAGGCCAAATATTCCCTGGATTGCCACAGCTGCACTGCTCTTCTAACCTGAACCTGTTGATGGCTGCACTGCCATCAATCCACGAGACGAGTGGTGCTTACATCCCGTCATTGTCAGACTGGTCTGGCACCGTTTTGGGGAAGCTGTAGTGGGCTTCTTTGCTTCCAAAGAGAACACACATTGCCCCCTGTGGTTCTCCCTCAGGCCGAGGGACAATCCTCCACTGGGAGCGGATGCATTCTGCCTGTCTCCATGGCTGGTCGGGCTCCTCTATTTCCCCCCATCCATCTGATCAGTTATTGGAGATGGTGAGACTAGAGCGCAGGACGCTCAATTTAATAGCGCCAGATAGAGGATCAGCTCGCTGGTTCCCCAACCTAATTCAGCTTCTAGTTGCTCCTCCATGGCCCATTCCATGGTCTCAGGGAGCTCTGCTCAGGCTCACATTAACATTCTTCACCCGCCCATCCTCGGACAGCAGCTGATTGCCTGGTTTCTGAAAGGATGAGTCTCGAGAGTCGAGGCATCATCCCAGACATTATCAAAACCTTTCAGAATGCTCATGCTCGATCCACTACCACAGTTTACACAGGGACGTGGCTCTCTTTCAAATAATGGTGTGAGGCCAGGTCTCTAGACCCAGTTCCTTGCCGGAATCGGTCGTTGCTTTTCTCCTGTCTCTGTTAGACAACCTGTCTTTCTCGACTGTGAAAGTCTATGCATCTGCTATCTCTGCCTGTCATCATGGTTGTGGAGATAAGCCTCTCCTCAGCCACCCTCTGGTTAAGCGTTATTTACAAGGCGCTAGATACCTTAAACCCATCAAGCGCAGCTTAACACCACAATGGGACCTCTCATTGGTTTTGCGTAGTTTGATGGAGGGTCCTTTCGAGCCTTTGGAATAGGCTCCTTTGAGTCAGTTGTCTGTTAAGACAGCTTTTCTCCTGGCCATCACTTCAGCAATGCGCATCAGTGAGCTGTGCACTTCGTCAGTCCTCCCGCGATGCCTGGCTATCAATGGAGATGGTAGCAGCACTATTTTAACCCTGCTGTCATTCCTAAGAACATCAGGAGCTCGTTCTGCTCCAGAGATATTGTTCTTAAGGCTTTCTATCCCCCTTCTCACACCGATGATAGGGAGAGGAACATGCATCTGCTATGTCCTATCCGAGCACTTTCTATCTATGTGAGGCGCATGGCTGACTTCAGGTCCACTCGACAACTGCTTGTGTGCCATGGTGAATCAGCCAGAGGCCATGCTTTGTCTCATTGGCTGTGTGAGGGTATCTTTCACTGTTACACCCAAGCTGTTTATCCTCTTGGATAAATAGCATTTGGTTTTTCTCAGGGATCATCAATTCTCTTCTGTTACAATTCATAACCTGTGTTTTGTAGTATACCCTGCTTTTCAATTTTTCTTACTCTTCCCCTTGCTTATCCTTTTGGGTGTTGGCAGGGGCATGAGTTTGGTCTGTTCCAGCCAGCCATTTTTCTCTGTCCCCTCATCAGTTGGATTTATGGCTGGTGCACTTTTACGCTGTTAGGACTCCAGTCCCACTGTGTGTTATGTTGTAATTGGTCTGGGTTTTCTCTTAAGCCTTCCTTTCTGCTCAGCCATTCTCTTCTGCCTATTGTCAGTTTGGATATATGTCTGTTGCGTTTTTTTAGGTATTAAGGATCCTAGACTTTTTAGGCTTATGTTATAACTTGTCCGGTCTAGGTTTCTCTTAACCTTGTTATAGGTTTTTCTGGTCAGCTATTCTCTTCTGTCTTTGTCAGTTTGGATATACGGCTGTTGCATTTTTACACACTGGGGACCTAAGACTGTTTAGGTTTTGTTTACCTATTCTGTCAAGGTCTTCAGGTTGTTTTCCATTACTCATTCCCCTTGCCTATCCTTTTAGGTGTTGGCAAGGGCATGAGTCCTGCCTTATCTCCTTTTTTGGTCGTTTGGGCCAACAGGGGGTACATGGATCAGGGCTGCACACTCGATTTGCCTATTAGTCCAATAGGCCAAGCAAGATGCGGAGCCCACATGATACATAACAATAGTAATGTAATATAACTCTAGTTATATGAATCTTGCTTTCTCCCTGTTGTCCCGGGTTCTGAGAGGAACTACTCTCGCTCTCGCTTTGGCTTATATTCTAGCTGGAGGGGCGTAGCCCTGGTCTGTGATAGGTGCATTGATAAAAATTATTTCAGCTGGTGCACAATTGCCGCATGGAGCAGTCCAATACGTGAAGCAAGATGCTTTGCCCGCATTCATATAACTAGGGTTATACTACATAACTATTGTTCATGCTCATGCACAGGACAGGGATGGGGGAAAGGGGGCAGTGGGAGTAAGAGGGACAGTAAATCTGGCACATGCTCATGTGTGCACATGCTAATATCAACAATCTTGCTCCAGAATCACTGACTCCACCTTTGACATTGAAGCCCTATGGCAAAACTCTCTCTCTCTCTCTCTCTCTCTCTCTATCTCTCCCTCTCTCTCTCTCTCTCTCTACCTCTTAATCAAGGCAATTCCAGTGATGGTTAGCCGTGAGCTTGACACATGTCAGCTGCGCCCCCTCCACAGAATGTCACTGTTAGTTTGTCACAGTTTGAGTCAGCCAGTTAGCAGTTTGGAGAGTACATTGTGTCAATGTTATCTCTCCTGACATCATAAAAATAACTAGAGTAGCCTACTTTTATATTGTCTGGGGGAAGGCAGAACAAGACATCTCACTGATGTCTTCAGGGACTCACTGAACAAGGTCTATTATACTCTGGCACCTGGCACTTCAGAGCAAGATAACCTATGCCTAGCAGTTAATACACTGTATAATATAATATAATATAATATAATATAATATAATATAATATAATATAATATAATATAATATAATATAATATAATATAATATAATATAATATAATATAAATAGCTATATAGTAACGTATTATTCTGTCAATTTTTCCAGACCTCTCTTAGCAGAGCCTGAGATGTGGCCAGCAATAGCAACCCATCCATCAGACCAAAACAAAACATGTAAACAAAGTGCAATACCAAGCAGGGCTCTATTGCCTAGAGGTCGCTGTTTGACAGCATTTCAGTCTCCACCTTTAACACTCTCATAACAGTTACAATTAAACTGAATGACGTGAGTATTTACACAGATCCTACACTGCAATAACGCTTACAAAAAAGTATCATGGTAGTTTGACGGTAATTTCAGTTTTACCATGTTACCGGCCATTGTATACATAATTTACCATGGTACTGCCATGGTTCATGTATCGCCATGGTAACACTTTTGCCCTTAATCCAAGTCAAACCCTGATACTGATGGTATTTCCATCATTTTGACCAAAACAGAGATGGAAATATAATTTTTTTTTTTTAAAGGGAAATAAACAATAAAAATGTGTCAGATAAAATAGGAGACAAAGTGAACCAGGATAGAGGGATAGAGTAGGCTACTGCTAATCGCGTTTAGATTACTGCAACTCTCTCTCTCTCCGTTCCTGACTCAACTGAAGGTCTCTCTCATGCCTCCAACGTGTACAGAATGCAGCAGCCACGAGTCTAATGAGTATAAAAACACACAGTCACATCACTCCTATTCCATCTCTTCTTGGGCTTACAATAGATTTTAAGATTTTACTGATTACTTTTAAAGGACAACAAGTAAAAAAAGAAGTACAAAAAAAGTATACTTAAGTATATATTCTGAGAGTATATTCATCATACTGTAGTATACTTTTTATGTAAACAGAAAGTATACTACAGATGTGTTAAACTGAAACCACTTAAGTTGTACTTAGTGTGTTAAAAGTTGTACTTACGATGTGCTTAAATATATTGAAATTATACTTTTGATGTATTTTTTGGTTAGTTTTGCTTACGAAATAGTACACTTTTAATCTTTTAAAGTTTACTAAGGTACAACTTAAGTTTGGTAAACATCTCCGTTTAAAAAAAAGAAAGTATACTTAGATTACATTTGTAGAATATTAATAACTATCATGTGCTTTGAATTAGTATGTGAAAACACATAAGAAGTATCAAAAATACATTGCAAGTACACTCTCAGAAAAGTACATATGGGTAGAAATCTACTTTGAAAAAATTTAATATACTAAAAATATACTTTCAGTGTGGAAAAAATATAAGCATTTTTGACTTGGGGAGCTCTGGTCTCATGGGCTGCATTCAATTCACATTGCTGATCTCTTGGCCTCCTATGAACTTGTGTGAAGCCTCAGATCCTCCACTGGGACATTTTTGGCTGTTCTAACGTCAAGACAAGAAAGGTGACCGGGTTTTTGCCATCAGGGTGACCAGACTATGGAATGATCTGCCTGAGGACCTGAGGCTTAGCAGAATCAGTTTTGCCTTTTAAATCACTTCTAAACACCCATTTTTATAGATTTAATTTGATGTGATTTGATGTGATTGGATGTATTATTTATTACTTATTGTCTTTTATTCTCTCTGCTCTGTTACTGTTCCATTGCTGATGGTAATTAGCTTTTATATTGTCTTATTTGTTTTATTTTAATGTCTTTTTAGCACTAGATAGCTGCTTTTATTTAGATTGTTAAAGCACTTTGTAAAACCTTTTTTGCATTATGAATAGTTATTATTATTGTTGTTATTGTTATTGTTATTGTTATTGCTCTTATTATTATTATCATTATTATCATTATTATCATTATTAACAATATTATTATTATTATTATTATTATTATTATTATTATTATTATCAGCATTATTAATAATAATAGTACTACTACTACTACAACTACTACTACTACTGAGATGCTGAGGGGGACTTCGCTTTTGGTGAAGTTTTGGTGCATCAGTCTTGGTGTGCGTGTGGCATGGGAGGATTTTTCATGCCTCTTGACTTGGGAAGTTGTTGGAGTTTCTTATTGGGCGATTCTGTCAGTGGTTCTGTGAGAGATCTCAACTCCAACAGACACAGAAATAAAAACATGCCGCGGGTGGTGAAATGATCTATGTATCTGCCTTTGAAACAATACAAGGTTTTAACGACCGAGTTTAAAACCTCCCTTAAAACTCACACTGTTGAACCTCTCCACTGTGCTGTTTTTCAACAGATAAGGAACGTTTGGTTCTGAGAAGGTTCTATTGGTGAGGACAATTCTATATAGCCCTATAAAAAGAGCAAAGAACTACTTGGTGCAATCAAAGCATCTTTCATTAAAATGCATAGTTAGCTCATTAAAAAAGAATAACAGCATTTGTTGCACGTCTTCAAACTTCGCAGAAGGCTAGTCAGTTCTGAATTTGTTATGCACCGCTACGTCTCATTAGCATTATTCAAATAAGAGGGCCTCAATTTGAATATTGGCGCGACTGGGTTGGAGGCGGGGGTGCCAGTCATAAGCATGTGATGCGCAATTACACACACACGCACACATACACACACACACAACACACACACACACACACACACACAACCAC
>OMKL01049378.1:0-10233 GCA_900302295.1 Parasudis fraserbrunneri
TGTGCGTGTGTGTGCGTGTGAGCGTGTGCGTGCGCGTGTGCGTGTGAGAGAGAGAGAGATGAGTCTGTGTGTGTGTGTGTGTGTGTGTGTGTGTGTGTGTGTGTGTGCGTGCGTGTGCGTGCGTGTATGTGTTATAAGGTTATAAGGAGGTTGGGTTGTTATTGCTGGTCACAAATCCTCTCCTCTCATCATTAGGCCTCGCTGCCTGTTCCCCCTCTGGCCTCCAGGTTTCTGACTGGACTCCTCAGTGGCTCAATCAAATCTAAGGGACAGGCTGGCCATCGCCAGGGGCAACAGAAAAACAGGTCAGTGAGGGGGGCAAGCGACAAGGCTGTTATTTACTGCAGACAACCAAGTGCACAATAACATCTCCCCAGTAAACTTTCTCCTCAAACAGAAGTGTGTTTTGTATTAAATGAAGCGGAACTCTCTCAACACACTGTACACACGGCATACCAAATCACCTCTCATGCATCATCCAGTATCAAACACGTATGCCTATGACTCAGCCATCGGGAAAGCCCACTTTCAGGGCTTACTGAGTTCTGCTTGTGTTGAATTAAGGAAATTAAGAGATAAAACTGCACTGTTCTGTTGTAGATGTAAATACTCCTGTGTTGTAGTCTCTTTCTTCTGGTAATCGCACAGTTTGAGTCATCTTGCCCTTGCCAGGATTATTACTGAATACACACTCGGAAATCCCCCCTCTCTCTTCCTATGTATCTTATTGCAAAGTGTTCCGTCCAATTGCAAATGTAATTACCCGGTGCTTTCACTGTATGCATAGTTCTCCTTTTCTCCACACGCCTAAACCATATGCTGGCGCAATGGTGAGCGAGAAAACAAGGCACCCTGCAGTCCAGTGAGAGCCTTGGCCTGGGGGGGCGCTGAAGTATATTTACCTTTAATCATGCCTCTGTAGACGAGAGGACCACATGTGAATTACTGATAATGGGGCCTTTCTGTTCAGGCAAGTATTAGGGAACATTCAAATTCCATAAGGACAGTAAGGCTATCATAGAGCAGTGCCCGCGGGGGAAAAAAAAGAAAAAAAAAGATATTGGCGCTTTCACACGGCAGCTTTATAGTAACATAGTTTGACCAGGTAATAACTGTCATTTGAGATTATTTTCACTTGTCATTCACTCATTATCCACTTACCCTCCTCTCCTGTATCGATACAATATCTCTATTAGAGATAGTCAGCAACACACAGCCTTGTCTTTCCAAGTCAAATCTTTCTCATATCCAACACTGTGAGCTTTGACATACCGACGTCCCATATCCTAGAATTAAAATGTCTAGTCCTCTCCTGTGCCATTCTCCCCGAGGCTACCTGAACTAAGCCTGTGGTGAGGATATAAAGATACAGCATCTCAGAGCAGCTCCAAGCAGAGCAAAATGCTTAGGTTAACACCATATAGGAGAAAGGGGGGTGGGGGGTGCCTTTAGGGGATACTATTCAAAATATGAAAGGATAAAAAGACAGTTCATGCGGCTGTTTGGCGATATTGTGGATTTGATGTAGTTTCAACTCTGTTCTACGCTCAAATGTGTTCTATGCCGGTGACTCTGCTATGACCCCGGGGAAAATATATTCTCATGGGGAACTCAACCAAGGGGGCTACCCTTTTTTCATTAACCTGTGAGTGAGCCCCTCCGATGGAGTGTGATTTTCCTTATGGAATTCAATGGTCAATAAAGCAAAATGAATGACTGTAAGCCAGCACCCATCCACTCATTACTGAAGTCCCGAAGATGGATTTGACATTTCCAATACACTGAGTGATCCCAGAAAAAGAGAACTCATTGATCGGGGCCAGGACACAGGACAAAGACAGACTGAACACATATTCATTTCACTAATAGCTTTATATTTGGCTATGGCTTACGTGTGTGAAATGTGTAGCGAAATGCTCACCGTATTAACAGGCTGAAGGTCTTAAATTACTTATAGAAAAGGGTACACTGTCAAAACAGGGGAAAAACATTGAAAATGAACAGCTGTCACTTGAGACCAAATTTAAATCCAGTCACATGTGAATTGCTGCAAATTATATCCAAAATGACTCCCAAGGTAAAAGCCCCAATGTCTGCACTGCTGTTCTGAGGCTCAATATCTTGTCATGAGGAGCAATAAGATTCTCCCGTTGAAGGTGAAGAAGTCCTGATCCAAAGGTTAAAGCAGCGCTGTAGCATCTTATCTCATGTTCTGGTTGAGGTCTTACTCGGGGTATGCCTTTTGTGACATCATCATAACCCAGTCACAAATACTCTAGTATGCTGTGCACAACGACAAAACTTGACCAAATATTATTATGGGAAAAATCAGGAACTGGAACGAACAGTAAATGGAATATGGTGTATGCATGCCTTAGTATCTCAGATAATGACAGCAAATCCCAATTAAATCTTATTCAAGTTTCTCATAATCAGGATAAAAGCTTACTTGTTTACATGTGTCAACTCAAAAAATGGAATAATTGAATATTAGCGGGACATTGGCGTGAATGTAAACACACTGTACTGACTGTAACTAAATTAATTAATTAAATATTAATGGGACATGTTGGGATTACCCCAACTGCATGACATAACACCCGGCTTTTAGATTAAAGCCATCCATAAATGGACAGAGCACTAGATCATTCTCAGTCAGCCCCCCCCCATCATCTCTCCCCTACATACAGAAACACCATCCCTCCCCTTTCCTCCCTTTCACTTAACTGCATCGTCAGTCTGCCCCCCCCCCAGGGGCCAAGGCAACTGTCAAAATAGCTACAGCGCTGCATCAAAGATGGCCACCGTCACGCATGTTAATGTTTCCTTCGAGATGAGGAGGCGGGTGACTCTGGTTTACAGAACACTACCATCAGTCACACATATGTTGTGTTGGGGTCTCGGGAGTCAGTCTTTGTGCTGTGGCCTGTACGGAGTGCTGTGGTCAGCGGCATCCCACAGAGGTAACTACAGGAGGTCAATCACTTCCTGTTCCGGCAAAACCGAGTCAGGTTTAAAGTGGGATGTACAAATTAGCGAATGAATAGACAGCATCATCACAATAGAGTTGGCAGAACAATGGGCTGTCTGTCGTCTTGATTGTTGAACAGGATACGAGTGAAAAACACAGTTAATGCTGCTTTCTGGGGGGGGGGGGTTGCACTTCCACCTGCTGTTGTGTTACTTCCCATTTTGGGAAAGTGGCAAATGCAAGCCATCCTGTGATCCAATTTCTTCGTAACGTTAAGAAAAATTTCACAAACAAAATTGCTTGTTGAACAGACCTCTGCTCTTGTCCTGCAGCCTAATGATAGCAGACATATCCAGAGTGGTGCAAACACTTGAATAACTAATGCACTTACTTAGGATTAATCATGTTCCTCATTGTTTATCTTTCAAATTGTATGAGTTGAGAATTCATTGCTGGCCATCTTGCTGTTGGCCTGGGCTGATGAAACCGCAGTGAACTGGTTTTGCATTGAACCGGCAGAGATGAGAGAAGGCACCCTGTGTTGCTGTGGTCTTTCTCTTTATTTTCTATTTCTATCAATTCCTGGAGATTAAAATACAACTAACTAAAGTAAAAAAAAAAAAAAAATCTTCATATTCACAGGAAATCAAAAGTGTATTGCGCATCTGAATAGTCGTGACAGGTGCGTAGGTCTAGTAAAACTTACTTTGAGGTGTCAGGAACACCTGCGCACTGTCTTCACTTGCTCAAAAGAGTTTTATTACATACACCGTTTCGATCTAAGACCTTCGTCAGGCATTCATTCATATTTACAAATCATATTAATTTTCAACTACATGGTGAATGACAGATAAGCAGTTGAGAAATATAAACGTCATTTGGAACATGAATTTATTCTCAACTCTTTCCTCCTCTCCTGAAAAGCAGATGCTTGTTATGTTCATGTCAAATCACAGACGACCATGTTGTTAACCGACCACGAGGTTCGAATGAGAAAAAAGTTAAACAGTCGCTCCTTCCCATTTTAGCCTGGCACACTCAAACTAGCATGTGATTGACCATCCCTGTAACCCTCTATATACAGTATTTGAACTCAGCATGTGTAAGAAGGATGAATGTACCACTTTAACAATATAAAACGGAGACACTTCTCACAACAGCGTTACGCCCCATTGTAGAAGATAATGTGTCAAATGGGTAACCCTGCCACAATGGGGGCACTGCATGGGAGGCCCATGGATAAGGCCAGGTAGCATGATTGATTGGCCAGGCTGGGGGAGTGATTGATAGGAGGAAGAGAGAATGATAAGCCCCTGGGAGAGCGAGCAGGTGAGGAAGATGTCCTCTGTCATCAGTTACACTAGATTAGGGGGCCTCCTCACCGGTGTAGCAACAAAGAACAATCTGCGGATCTCCACCCCATCGGTCCGCTACTGTACTCAAGGCCCATCTGTTCCAGCAGCTCCACTAGCGCAATACATCACCGAATTCCACACCCATCACACGGGAGGTTACAGGAAGGTTAGGAAACACCGTGAAGCCATAACAACATTTCTGCTCAGACAAAAACTGAATTCTGAGCAAAGTTCCACCACCTTCTCTCGTACAAACTGTTTGACATTTCCAAAGACATCACGCAATGCATACCATCGATGCCACATCCTGCAGTATTTTGGTAGGCTTGCATACTGTATTTATTATTTACTGTGTAGCAGTAATACAAAAAAACTTTAACCACTGGTTGTTTTTTCATATTGATGAGATAATTTGATTCTAATAACAGTGTGCATTCTGACTTGATGAGCAATCTGTGGATCTCCAGCCCAATGGTACATGACTGTACTCAAGCCCCATCTGTTACAGCATTGCAACTGGTGAAATACTGTTCATCGCCAAATTCAAGATTAATCAACACAGGGCTGCAGTAGGTTTGATTTTGATGTAGATTTATTTTCGTGTCATGCACACAAAGTGCCCCCCCCCCACCACCACCACAATTAAAGGCCCCATATGATGAATAAAATCACTTTTTCAGGGCTTGTGCATATACATTGGGGTCTCTGATGGGCCTACTAACACACAAACTGTGAAATAAGACTACCCAGTCAGTCTCTGATGGGCCTACTAACACAAACTGTGAAATAAGACAACCCAGTCAGATTTTCTGGGCTGCCTAGGTCAGAAAACATGTGATTCAACAAGCCATTCAGATTTGCTTCCCCCTCTTACATAAAGTGGGGACTCATCGTCCTTGACTCGTATGTACGTGTGAAAAATGCACATGTACAAAATGGCGGCATGCTTGTAAACGTTCTCGTTTTCCACAATAGAAAGGATATGTGCAGCAGTTGATGAAAATAAAAGTGCTGAGTGAGTGAGTGAACGAGTGAGTGAGCAAGACACATTGAGCGTACAATAAGGTGTTGGTGAATGCCCTCTTTTTTTGCTTCCATTTAGCCATTGCTCCTGTTAATGTATTTCAGAGCTATACTCATCCTTGATAGTTAACTTCAACTGGTGATTCACATCGCGCTTCCCTCGCACACTCCCTGTTCAGAATAGAAATGCGAGGAACGATATGGGCTAAAGACTGTGTAGGAAATATTGTCTTTATTAAAAATAATTGTCTCCTTCAATATTTGGGCAAAAGACAAGCTGTAAAAAGTGGGGCAATCATCACTCCAGTCTACAATAGGAAGTTCACTAGATTCAGTATCATGATAACAGACAGCCTGTAGGCTAAATGGGACAGTTCTCATTCTGCATTTAGGATGGCCATTTATTTATGTATTTAAAAACCATGTATAAACTATGAAACAGTGAACCACCATAATAAAACATCTGGGGTCTAAATGACATTCAGCATAGAAATTGGAATTGGTATACTAAAAATTCAGATGAGTCGTTTTGAGTTAATTCAGAGGAAGATAGAACCCAGTGTTTGCATAATGCATTTTGTGTGGTGGTGGATTGCTTAGAGCATTTGTCTACTTAATAGACTTTTGTAAATGAGTTCTAGAAAAAGGTCTCAATGACAAGAGGTAATATCCTATTTATTTGTCAATGTTAATGTTAGCCGACTTGGACTGTAAAGGTTCTGTGAAATAGGAGTGAGACTGTCCATCAACTGTTATGTGTAGGCCTATTAATTTATGTTTTAGCCTATGAGTAGAATATTAATGCAGAATGTTTTTGTTTTATTGTATTTCTTGTGTGTGAAAACAATAAAAGGGCATCAACAACCCCAAAATAATTGTTTTTGCATGCTAGGGTGTATCTAGCCACCCTTTGGCCACCCTAGTTTAAAAAAAAATCCTAGAACCACCACTGGTTATACATAATGACCAAACATTTGGGGTTTTCTGTTTGCAAGGTCTCTAAAACCTGAAAGGAAAAGCCAAATACCTTATAATTTTCCTATGTTATGTTTATCTAATGCACTGAGCAGATCACTAAAAAGCCACTTTCCTCTAAGGGAGGATACTGTAGGTGTTCTTAAGAAGGAATATGTTTTAGCTCAGACCCCCCTCTCGATCTCATCATCGAACACAGTCAGAACCATTAGAGCCTCCCATGGATCTTAGAGCCTCCCATGGATCTCAGAGCCTCCCATGGTTGTTAAGTCCACTGTTTCACCTATAGAGACTACCGTGGGCATGTGGTTTAGGAATTTGATGACTACATCTCCTGCAGTACATATCAAGCAGGATTTCTATGAGGGGCCTACAGTAAGTAGGTGGGCGTGCTTAGTGGGGATGACATGCCATGTGTCTTGGTAATGTTATGTGTTCAGGTCTGACTAACAGGAAGTAGGTGGGTGTGCTTAGTGAGGATGAAATGTCATGTGTCTTGGTAATGTTATGGGTTCAGGTCTGACTAACAGGAAGTAGGTGGGCGTGCTTAGTGGGGATGAAATGTCATGTGTCTTGGTAATGTTATGGGTTCAGGTCTGACTCATGTCAGAGGGCGATATGGTGAATTGCTAAATATTCTACCAAATATAGAAATCGACTGTGTTTTTTGTAGTGAAACAGCAAATGTACATAGAGCTGTCAGAATCACATTTGCCTGGAAAGAAGAAAAATAGAATAATACAGAATATTAATTTGTGGCTGTTTTTAGTTTTTTTTGGTATTGTGTACTGAAGGCCTATGTGTGGTACTAATATCGGTATTGTGTACTGAAGGCCTATGTGTGGTACTAATATCGGTATTGTGTACTGAAGGCCTATGTGTGGTACTAATATCGGTATTGTGTACTGAAGGCCTATGTGTGGTACTAATATCGGTATTGTGTACTGAAGGCCTATGTGTGGTACTAACATCGGTATTGTTGTTTTGCTGATAGGATGTTTCTGGTAGGTAGATGTGGTATGCAAGTACAACAGCTGTTGTTTTGGAAGGTTAAACCTAAACAGCAAAACTTTTTGCTCACTGAAACCAAGTATTTGAAATGATCAATTCACATGGATCCGTTTGGAACAACATATTGACCCAAACCTAAGAAATAACAGATGTGCCCAATACTAAAATTCTGTATAATAATGTTTTGTATAATTACTTCTTATACTCAAAATAATATTGATTCCTACACCCCCTTACACTTTTACACACACACACACACACACACACACACACACACATCTAAAAGCTGTCAGAAAAGTAGCATTAAAAGCACAAATACTACTGTAATGTTCTGTACTGTAATTTAGTGTCCATATATACACACCGATAAGGGTTCTTAAGATTCACTCTATGTCGCTAGCCCGTAATGTAAAGTCCATATCATGGTACACATTTCACATTGTACATCAGAGAGCTAACATGTTTGAGAAGGCCAGTGCGGAACACTGAATCACCCTGAATCAGAGAGCTAACATGTTTGAGAAGGCCAGTGCAGAACACTGAATCACCCTGAATCAGAGAGCTAACATGTTTGAGAAGGCCAGTGCAGAACACTGAATCACCCTGAATCAGAGAGCTAACATGTTTGAGAAGGCCAGTGCAGAACACTGAATCACCCTGAATCAGAGAGCTAACATGTTTGAGAAGGCCAGTGCAGAACACTGAATCACCCTGAATCAGAGAGCTAACATGTTTGAGAAGGCCAGTGCAGAACATTGAATCACAGTGCAGCTCTTTCATGTTTGGCATGACCGAGGCTCAGAGAAAAAGGAGACAGGAGAAGGGCCATTATCAGTAATGTAACATTGATGGTGCTGACGTGTTGGTTCACAGCTGTGGCTGGCCGTGTGAACAGAGCATTCAGTGACAGAGGTTTAGAGCATAAAACGAGACAGATGAGTCCCATCCTGAAGCTCAGCAATAATGATACTGAAACTCAGTGTTATGGACGAGTGAGAGGGCTCTGCTCGGGGAGAGGGCTGGAGAAAGATGGAGGAGGGGAAATAGAGATGGCGAATCAAACAATGATTACTGGAAAGACAGATGGCCTAATGCCTGGTTCTTTCATATAACACTTGTCTCCAACAATGTTAAAGAGGCAATGAAAGCTTCAGTTAGCAAACACAAAGCTGGGAAGATCAAAGACCCAGCATAACCCACCTTTACTTTCTTTTGTGTTTGCGCTGTTGCCAAAGGATCAATAGTTTCGGGCTCCCTTGTTTTCAAATTCTGTTTCAATTAGGTATTTTTTTCCTTTTTTGTCTATTTTTTTTATACATCGCATGCATGTTCTGTCTGGACAGAAAGAAGAGATGGTCTGCAATTGAGAAAACCTACAAGATTTGTGCCTACTTCATTTCAGACATTTCATATTCCTTCTTCCCAATCCCCCTTCTGTCAGTGCAGGATGAAATAGCCATGTACTGTACAGACATGTGATGTATTTGTGTGCATGAGTCCCATGTTGTTAGTTCACTAGACTAAAAAGACTGACTGTGGGATGTTGGAAATATAAACTGAGATCAACATGGACAGTAAATTTATGTTCCTCTTGCCAATAAAGGCACTGCTCAGGTAAGTCCATGTGAAAAGAGGATACAGTATCATGTCTATGTCCAATTATTTAATGACAGAGAAAATTGTTTTCTATGAAAGGTAAAAAGGTGAAAATTTGGAATCTCAAATGGTGAAACCCTTACAGTATGCTAACAACCCTGAACTTTCTGAGCAGTTCAGAGCAACAGAGTTGGCAAACTATTGATTGGTTCACCTTGGCAATGGTTCAAAATTACATTTTGAAAGAAGTCAAAGGAGAAAGAAGAATGTGGGTATTTCAGTTCAAAACCCTATGGAGCTGTGTTTAAAGCACAAGAAGAAAGCAGCTGAGTTAAGCCTGCCAAGTCTCTGAATTAGCTGGTCGCGATGTTTCTGAACAGTCTTTTGAAAGCACAGAGAAGCTCAATAGCATTCGAGAGCTTGTTACAGTATAAGAAACCAGAATCAACAACAACAACAACAACAATATAGTGAGCATGAAAGAATCTGCTTTAACAAGCTTATCCCAAAAGTAACATATGGGAGAAACACCATCAATCAATACGAACACTTCTGAAAATGGTAAATGCAATTCTGATGCAATAAAGGGGAGTATTCAAACTTGAATTCATATGCATTTGGAATGAAGAAGTGCATTTTGAGATTCCCAAATGTGGTTTTACCTCTGACCTGCATGTCCGTCTATACCTTATCTCTCGCTAATTGACTCCTTCGTATCATATTCCGTGGTTCTCCTATTCAGCTGAGATGAACATAGACGCAAAGCGGGCGTGCGTGAATCACTGTGGCCTGCCATCGATCCCTCCCTCTCATTGGAAAACAACTTAATGAACATTCGGTGGGGCGTCACACAAAGCCTCAGCGTGTTCCACCAGATAAGTGTTTCCCAGGATTGACAGGGGAGAAATAGGAGGCCAGTGGACAGAGGAGTCCAGTCACGGGGCTGGATCCATGGATTTATTGATCCGGTGTCTAGATGGGAGATGTGAGAATAATGATGCCCTGAATGCTTCGGCCCGGGATGGGGCTGGCTCGGCGGGGACCCCTCGGGGAACGAGGTACGGGAAGGAAAGGAGGAAGGACAGGTTTTGTTTTTATTCTCCTAGAGGAAGAGGGGTTCCCAACTTGGGGTCCACCGTGACCTCCCTCCTGAGGCAAGTATAGGGGCTTTGAGTCAAGATTTGTGGAAGTAAACAACTCGCGACTTAAGGTCCCAGTGCTGATCCGGTGGTTGCCAAACTTCCATATTGTTGTCAAGGATACCTGATTGTTTTGTGGTCATTGTCTAAACCTGATCATTTA
>OMKL01049385.1:0-10649 GCA_900302295.1 Parasudis fraserbrunneri
TGATGTAAGGCATCTTTAAAGCATGGTGACAAGGTGTAGCGAGAGCAAGGAGGTGCAGTTGGAAAAGTGTAATTTGCGGTGGCAATCTGTGTGTATGTGTATATGTGTGTGTGGTTTGTCAAATGGCTCCACTTATGTCTTGTCCATCCTTGAGTGTGTCAAGACGGTTGCAACTGCTGCATTCAAACAAACCGTTTCCTAAATTGTGCCTTTATCCCATACGAACTCACACCAGTGTATCGTGTAATGGATTTCCACCTTTGTTCAAAAGCCTTTCTCAAACCATGGAGGCCAATGCCTTTTGCGTCGCTCGCGTTCAATCTGTTCGATATTCCATGTGATTCGGCTGAGCTTGCGGGAGAGATAAGCCCAACATTTTGCGATGATCTCAATATAACTTTGGGCTCTAAAAATACATGCAGGTCAAGCGGCGGAGGCTCTCCTAGTGCTCCCACATGTGGGCCCAGCTCGGGCTGGAGGACTGTTACTCTCTGCCTGCCTCTCACAGTCAAGGCCATCTGTCACAACACACACGGACTGATCAGAGCCCCTCCTCCTCGCTCTCATCTATCCATATCTGTACAACGACACCCCCGTATTGACATTGGCTGAAACGGCTTTCGCATCGCGCTACTCTCGCCTGCGTAATTATGTTGTAACGGCTCTTTTTAACAGCACGTGGTGGTGTAGCTGCATGGCAAAATCCAGGAATTAATATTTAAATGACAATATTTGTGAGACTTCAGTTTTGTGAGAGAGGGAGAGTAGACCTATGTATTTGCTGTGGATATAAAAAAAAAAAGAATATTTTTCCTCTATGAATGTGAAAAACCAACTGCATCAATCTGTAAAAAAAATAAAATAAAATAAAAAACTAACACTCTAAACCAATACCTTGGTGTAAGGGTTTAGGCTAATTGCATATATTCAGTAATTGCTGATGGAACCAGTCTTTGCACATTTGTATCCTTTTAATTAGCCTAAACTTTAAAAGAAGTATCAAAATTGAAGAATATGATCTGTTGACCTTTTGACCAAGTAATCAAATGGAGTTGCGGTCTGAATTGTTCCACCCTGACTTATTCCCTGACTGTTCTTTGTGGTGTTATAGATGTTGTGTCAGGTGCCTTTGCAAGGTTCAACCCTGGTGTCTTTTGTGACTTCTGAAGAAAAGGCTTTTCACACATACTACACAGTGCCTGTCTCCTTGACCCCTTGTTGATCAGATATCTATCCAAACATCATTGCTATGGGCTTTCCTGCAGAGAGACTCGAAGGGGTGTACAGAAACAATATAGACGATGTTGTACGGTGAGTTTTGTGTGTGTGTGACCTCCTCTTCAGCCGTGTTTGGATATTGTGATGGGAGAAAAGACGATGGAAATGTTGAATGTCCGCAAACGAGGGCTGGGCGATATACCGATATTTATCTGATAGCAATTTTGTTATCTAAAATAAGGATAAAAAAGTGATCTAAATATTAAGTTGCCTAAGCAAATATTGTGATATACTGTGTATATTATTGAGGGTAAAAAAAAGTATCTCGTATATCGTGATATATATATATATATATATATATATATTCATTTATTTATTTATTTATTTTCCCCCCCATGTCGCCCAGCCATACATCAAACTATTAACAAGAAATGTTTGCTTATTTACTTAATCGGCTCATGTAGGCGTACTTGCTGTGATGCACGTTCTGACTGTGGCTGTGCTCTCTTCTATAACAGGTTTCTCGACTCGAAACATAAAAACCATTACAAAATCTACAACCTGTAAGTGTTCCACAAAATGTTCTCTACCCTGTGTTTTACATAGCACCGGTAACTAGCCTCTGTGTGATTGCTAACTGGATTTGTCCTTCCCATTTCAGCTGTGCAGAAAGACACTACGATGCTGCCAAATTTAACTGCAGAGGTAGGCCATCTCTCACATGCTACATACACACACACACACTCCCACTGCTCTACCATGTCCTGAAAGCCTGACACATGCAGGGTCGTTGAAGTCTAACCTTCCCTCCCCCCCTCATGTCCTTTTTCTAATTTTTCTTTACTTTGTTTTTTCTGATATGTGGGTTACACCTACCTTGTGTGTGTGTGTGTGTGTGTGTGTGTGTGTGCGCGTTTGGTCTCTTCCCCCATCAGTTGCACAGTACCCCTTTGAAGACCACAATCCGCCTCAGCTGGAGCTGATCAAGCCGTTCTGTGAAGACCTGGACCAGTGGCTGAGCGAAGACGACAATCACGTGGCGGCCATCCACTGTAAGGCCGGGAAGGGCCGCACGGGGGTGATGATCTGCGCCTATCTCCTCCACCGCGGCAAGTTCCTGGAGGCCCAAGAAGCTCTCGACTTCTACGGCGAAGTCAGGACAAGGGACAAGAAGGTCAGTGGTTTGTCCAGGGGCTAAATGTCGTTTTGACTTCGGGACCCTTTCGGTGCACACGCACAAAAAAGGGAAAATGGGATTTTTCGTTCCAGCGTTTCTGCTATAATAGTTTTATAGCAGTGGTGTGTTCCACATCCATCCCTGTTGCTCTTCGTTTTGTTTCTACTGCATCTTGTAGGTTTGAAACTGTTAGTATTTTGGATACTTGATTATGATTAAAGTACCACTTGTAAGCCCTAGGCCTCTATGCTTTTTTTGAGCTTCTTGAGGGAAATTTAACTATGTTTCGTTAATTTCCCATTTTGACATTCGTTGTGGTGATAGTGTACTTGCTGTTGTGGTCCACCATGGCTGAATGAATGTAGAGAAAACACTGAGACTTATTTGTTGTTATCTTGGTAGGTCGTGAGGGAATCCCGAAATGCAACGTGGGGAATTAACCTGGTCTCAGAGGGCAAAAATGCCCCAGGAAGTTCTTATGTTAATTTTGTGCCACTGAAAAGGGAATTATGGATCTAAAGAAAAAAGCCCCTGAAATCAAGATTAAAAATTTGAAAATAATATGGTCTCTCCATGTATTGTTTGTCTTAGTGTCCTAATTCTCACATTATAATGGTTGCATTACTGTAGCGCTTTTCTAGTACAAGTACTACTCAGAGCATTTTACAATGGAACAACTGCATTATTTTTCAGTATGGGTGGCCCCAGTGGGAATCGCACCCCTAACCCCAGCAGCGTTATCACCATGCTCAGAGCGCCAAGCACTCTAACCAACAAGCTATGGTACAAAGCTCCACATCAACGGGAGAGATCATCTCTATGTTATATACATTAGAAACAAGGGTTCCATTATAATTGTTGTATATAAACGCTCAAAAACGCCACCCAAAAAGAAATATGTCGGAAAGGGGGGAAAGAAAACATCAACCCCCTCGAGAAAACATCCATTTCCTAACCTGCCTAAATGGTCTGCCGCTGTCGTTGCAGGGAGTGACGATCCCCAGCCAGCGTCGCTACGTGTACTACTACAGCTACCTACTGAAGAACCAGCTAGAGTATAAGCCTGTGGCGCTCCTCTTCCACAAAATGGTGTTCGAGACTCTCCCCATGTTCAGCGGAGGCACCTGCAGTGAGTCACTCTCATGTTCAACTCCAGATCGGGGCGTAGGCACGTATTGCCGCTGTTGGAATGGAGCGAGGGCCTCGGGATGCGCTGTGCACAGCGCGGGTCCACCCACACCACAGCTTAGCACGGGGGCATAGGTCAACTTCTGTGGTTGGGAGTCATCATGTGCCAAAGTTCTGAAGCTCGGTCAGAAGTGACTGAATCGTGTTGTCTTTTCTTATTGATTAGAATGGAGTCACTGTCAGTGATCTCAATTCCCCTCTTTACCGCACTCAGAAAGGCCAGGTTGGGGACAATTGTTGAAGAATTTGGGGGTGAAGATTGAAAAGGTGCTTGTCCGAAGCATATATCAAGTTATCATGTTGGAATTCTCACAATGCTGTAATGATTAGGACCTTATCATTTTGGTCTATTTCTTTACCCCCTCACTTGTCCAAATGAAATTCAACGCAACATCCAAGTTATTCATGAAGCTTGGACACAGTGATTGCCTGTGTGCGTTTACAGCAGCCTAACCAGGTATCCCTTCCAGGTCTAGAGAGGGGATTTTAGCTATCATTTTGCTCTGTCATTTTTGCTCCCAAGCTGGAACCATACAACAAATTGGTCGGTAAATAATTTAAACTCAAAAATGGTCAAAGTTTGTGTCTACTCCACTCGGTAGGGCATGTGATAAATCAATAAAATACGCCCAATTTCTTGATTTAAGAAGGGGAAAAAGGGGATGCTAAATTCAGTCCAAAATCAACCTCCTTACTCTCTTGAGTTGTTTGCATCACCGTGCTGTCTGGTTTAAGAATGTAGTAGGGTTGGGTGATGATTCAATTTGATTGTTTATCGTATCAGGATCATATTGTGATTAAATTAATTTAACTTAAATATCCCACCTATTAACATACATTTCTCTGAGTTTTGGTTTGATATAACACTTGACATTATCCTGCGGTTAAATGTGATGAACAGCAATTGGATTATTTATCTTGTGATGCTTTTTGCATATGTGAACAGATATCGTGATATATATGATCAGTATCGGAGGACAAAGTCCAGATGATTATTGTGATGTGAGTTTCTTTCACATCGACCTGTCCTTGAATGGAGTACAATTTCCGAGCAGATAATGCAGATTTTCAGCTTTCACTGATCTTCTAGTAGCTAATTGAATCTGATTGTCAATATCCTTCATTCCTCGTAATCGAATGCCATGCATGTTTTCCTGTGCAATTTATGTGGCCAGCCATTATTCAGCGCAGTAATGAAATGAATGTTGCTCCATTTTGGTCCATAAGAAAAAAGAAAATCACATTAGATAATCCTGTTTTCTGCTCTAAAGTGTCGGTCACAGATCCTTTCCTCTGTCATGTATCTGATTATATTGGTATCAGACATGCACCTCCTCCTCCTCCTTCTCTTTTGATATCTCTGTGGTCTCTTCACCCTAACACCTGAATGTGCTGGACCTGCCCTGGCTGTATTGATCCCTTATATATTTTTTTCTTTCCTTCTAACACTCCCTTAAGAAGGCCCTATTCTGAGTTTGACCTCTTGACGGACACGTCACTTCGCTAGCTTCCAGCCTTAGCCCACCAGGGCAAAAACTTGAGGCCTGTTTTGGAAGAGAAGCTCGTTTGATAGCATGATCTGTCTGTTATGAATGCCTTGACATCTCGTGTTACTGGTCATTACATTCACCCAACACACATTAATAAAATAAAATAATAATAATAATAATATATGGGTGATTAAGATTCTCGCCGATTTGAAGTTCCAATTTTTCCCCCTTCACCTTTTGAAATATGAATGCGTCTGGCAATGTTCCAGGGGCCTGTGTTGGAATACATTTGAGTTAAGATGCCGGTCTGTAATTTAGAGCCATGTATGTTGTTTTAAAGCTGTGTGGGTGTAAATGTACATAATTGATATCTGTCTATACATACATGTTTTACCGCCTGCTGTGTTGTGAGGCCCCTGCAAGGCCGAGCCAGGCTCTCGTTTTGTGACCATCTCCTTCTCTCTCTCTAAGGGGAAGGTACCGTTAAAAACAGGAGTGAGCCGACCCCTCAGGGCTTCAAGAAAGGGAATTGGCATTGGGGTAAATGAGCCTTTCATACATTCTTATTTCATTCATTCAGCTGTCATTTGGCCCCAGGGCCATCAGGACCAGCCTGCAGTAGATATGATGATGATGATGATGATGATGCCTGTGGGAGGATAAGGAGGTGTAGCGCTAACAGCCTCCCAGGCGTATGAAGACCAACCAACCCAAGCACCCCCAAAAGGAGGTTCAAACCTTTTAGATGTTGCATTGGTCTCTGGACCAAACCGTGACATGTCATCAGAATAGGGTCCCATGTCTTTTGGTTCTGGGTCTCTTTGGGTGTCATATTTGTGGTCTCTTACTTTCCCTCTCTCCTACTTTTTTTAATATTATTTTTAATTTTTGATAGATGGGGTTTTTATCAGTTTCTGTATTCTGGTTTTTTGGTGTTTTTTTTTATTGGGGTTGCTTTGTCCTGTCAAACTCATGATACTAACACTGGTTTCCCATCTTGCTCTCTTGATTCACTCCCTGCTCCTCTGTCTGCTTCCACCTTTCTTTCCCTCCGTCCCTCCCGTCTCTGACGAACTTGCCCCGTGCAACATTGACGCCTTTTGCAGATCCCCAGTTTGTGGTGTACCAGCTGAAAGTGAAGATTCATACGTCCAACCCGGCTCACACGCGGCGTGAGGACAAGCACATGGTTTTTGAATTCCCCCAGCCGCTGCCCGTTTGTGGCGACATCAAGGTGGAGTTCTTCCACAAACAGAATAAGATGATGAAGAAGGTTGGTGGTGTTGTTTTTTTTTCTTTCCCTGTTGTCTGTCAGTCAACAGAGGCTCTAAATCACTTCACCCGGCCACCATATGTCGTTAAACAAAACTGGGGTGGGAACACCTAGAATTTTAAGGCAAGGATGTGTCTGTGTTTTCATTAGAAATGGTTGATAATGGCTTCCCCTTTATCAGTGGGAGACAAATCATGTTGTAAGAAGTTCTGTTGTCTCCTAGTGCCGAACTTCCTCTGTGAGGACGTCGGGGCTGCGTTCCATCCTCTTATATTTCTAGTGATACTCCAGGAAGTGCTGTGGAGATCTGCACCGACTCCCATAATATGACTTGACAATTTTATTGAAAAAAATATCAACTAAATCAGTTGAAATCTATTTTCTTAGATGCCTGTGAGCGCATGTCAATCAGCCAATCACTAATTCACTATAATTTACAAGCACAAAAATGATGGTGGTTAAAAACCATCGGAGTCAGGTAATCATGTAATTACTGTGCTCTGTTTGGATTATTTTGGATCTACAAGTGTTTCATTATGGCGCAGTTTTAACATTGAAGTGAATGGGTGCCCTAGCGTCCTATGGAACCACTTTAAGATGTGTGTCCACCAATATGGCAGGTGGTGTGTCAATGAAGTGAGTAGTACTACAGATAAGACTTGTTCAGGACATTAACTGGGGTAAAAATGGCCTTGCAAGTGTATGAAATGCCCCTGAAATTGGGATTATAGGACAAAAAAATGCACCTGGTGTGGAAAAATAAAGGACAATCAAAAGAACTTAAGTTTAAGTTACTGTAGGTCACCAGAGCATGTCATAATTCTATAATTAATGAGATCTTGATAATTTTTTCAAGGAGTTTTTTTTTTTTTTATGAAACTGCCCCAGAAATGCTGAAAGGCGGCACCTAAAAATAGCTCGTGGTTTAAAAAAAAAAAAAGCAAACGAAACCTATAGAAACAGTTAATTTCCTACTGTTGTGCAGCCCTTGTAAGTCCATCCCCTATGATCTGGTGTAGGGGCTTTTGCCAGATGTCAGTCACTTAACCTCATTTGATGAATCCATGTCACTGATGTCTGCTTTATGTTGAGCACAAAGGGGCTTATTTGTCCTAATTTCCACGATCTCCGTTTTAACTGAGTGTGAACTACAGTGTGCATCACTCGGCTGGTTAGCCACAGCGACTCAGTGTTTTGACGTTGTTAAAGTAACGTTTTACTGTCTGAAACTCACACTTCTCCCTCTCCTCTCTACTCCTCTCCCCTCCCCAGGACAAAATGTTTCATTTCTGGGTAAACACCTTCTTCATCCCCGGACCAGAGGAGGGCGGGGAGAAGGTGGAAAACGGGACGGTGGTGAACGATGTGGACAGCCTAGCCAGCCAGCAGGCCGGGCCGGGCCAGGGCCAGGGCCAGCCCCAGAGTGCCGAGCGCAGGGACAGCGACAGGGACTACCTCATCCTGGCGCTCACAAAGAACGACCTGGACAAGGCCAACAAAGACAAAGCTAACCGCTACTTCTCACCCAACTTCAAGGTGAGCACAGGCTGAAAAAGAGATGTGGTCCAGCCCCCTGGTTCAAAATGCCTTACATTTAACATTGGTCAGGGAAAACTGTTGACCCTACTGTAACAATTTTTATCATATAATGTACATTAAAAGAAGTAATTATACAAGGTGAAATTTAGAAAATATAAGACTGTACAAACGAAAGTACAAATCCAAAAGAGCTAAGGGTTCATTCCCGTCACTGATTGGCTGCTCTTGTTCTCCTCACTCCCTTGTGTTTGTCTCTGAGCTGGCGGCCATTTCTGCTCATTTACATGCAACATTTTGTGATCTCAGTAAATACTGCACCTTGTTGCTAGGGCAGTATTGTCACAACTAAGATATTTACAATTTTTACTGTATACGTTTTGACAATTCGCCCCTTCTGTTGTGCCGTGGAACAGGGGGCCGTTCGGCTAGATCAAGTAAACTGGATAACAGCCTTGTGTCTCTGAGACATGCACACAGTTATGTTTTTATTTGTTGTTGTTTTATTTATAGTTTTAAACAGAATGATCAATGCCAACAATGTTTTCAAGTTGATCCAAAATGTTACATTGCAAAATAGTTGTCATAGTAAAGTATAGAAGCTGCCGAACCAGGGGGTGGGGCTAAGTGTTATCTCACTTCTGCCGTCTGTTGGATAAGACAATTGATCTAATGATTTGTTAGTCTGCATCAAAGTTACTGTGAATTTTGTCCTATAAGATCTTGCTTAGTTTGTGTTTTTCTATTGTTGTTTGTATTGTTATTTTTAATATATTTATTGCGCACTGCATTTTATACATGCACATACATGCATAGAACCGGCAGAGTATACAATTCTGTGGAAACCACAGAGCAGAGGTCACAACAAGAGAAAAAGGAGAATCAGGAAATGAATCAACAATAAACATATGCAGTGCATATCCAGTTCAAAATCCCTCAACCAAACACCCCAACCCTCACCCTTTCCCTTTCATAGGACCTACCATTCACACATTTTAGACACACACACACAACAAAAAGAAAGAATAGAAAATTGGTTGACTTCAACTCTGAGGTCTACATTTAGATGCCTGCGGAGAAAGATTGGACACGGTCTAATCCAGTAATCTAATTAAGCCTTGATGAACTAGCAGGTGGTGTTAACTTCTGATCTAAGTACCATAAAATCTGTGTGAGGTTGCCAAATACTATGAAGCTCTAGTTGTCTGCATTTTCTACTGTAATAAGTGTTGTCCAAAGGCATATACAGTAGATAAGAGAGTTAATTTAGCCATTGGGTGCTTGATTTAGCCATTAGGTGCTTGATTTCCAATGAAGAGCAATACATTTTCTTGCAGCTAGTAGAGCAAGATCAACATACTTTTTACCTTCAAATGGTTCAATAGTACCAAGCAAACATGAGTGAGGTGAGAAAGAGCTGGAGATACCAGAACTGCATTTTGTATTAACGAGAGAGGGACATGTCCGAAACATATGAAGGAATGTGCCATTTTGTTTTGTTTCTACAACAGAGAAATGAAAGTTAAGCATACATTTTATGTAATCTTTCAGGGGTATAATAGACTCCATGTATGTTTCTTTTTTTTTTTTTTTTATACAATTTATGCCTAAGGTTGTATGACCCTTTAAGGCAAATATGGGCCCAATTTTCATTGCTTTTTTCACTTTCTAGATCCCATTCCCACTTAGTTTTTGTTGATGTTTTTATTTGTATTATTGGTAATCTTACGTAGCCACTCCACTGGCTCTCTAGGTGAAGTCAGGTAGAACATGGCACAGATGTTGTGGGGTGGCATCGTCATTAATCAGACCAATCAAATTTCACAGCATTTGAACTGAAGCCAATCAAATTGTGACCAATGGCTCCCTTTGGTCCCTTTTTTTCCCCTAACATGAATTTCTCCAGATCTCTTGGCAGTAGCCAGAGAGACTTTTGTGGCTGCGTGAGAGTGCAGGCAAGGTGATGAATTCAGTCATTTTAACAAGGTTACACAGACTGACACGGGTTCTGTTGTTATTGCCTTTTTCAGGTGAAGTTGTATTTCACGAAAACCGTGGAGGAGCCTTCGAATTCTGAGGCGAGCACTTCGACATCCGTCACTCCGGACGTTAGCGACAATGAGCCGGACCATTATCGATATTCCGACACCACTGACTCTGATCCGGAAAACGAACCTTTTGACGAGGAGCACCACACGCAGATCACAAAAGTGTGAACTCTTTTTAACAGGAAGAAAAAAATATACACCAGAGAGAAAAAAAAAAGGAGAAAACTTGAATATGAACTCAAAAGAAGAACCTTTGCCCCTTCCCTCCCCCAGACGGCAATAGAATATCATCATGTCAAATGCCAATTTTAGGGAAAAAAGAAAAAAGAAAAAAAAGATGAATATCCTGACCAATATATTGTTTTTATTATTCTTTTCTTTGGCACGGCCGTGTACCATGTGCAAGGTATCGACACTGTTGCCCCATGGGAAAAGGTGCTGTAGCTCTAAAAAAAAAAATGTGTTTATATATATACATATATGTATATGTATATACATATATACATGCATATATAAAACAAACTTTTTTTTTGTGTCAAAGACAATGGAAAGAGTACCACAATCAGGAGACGGGAGTTGAAGTGTGGGAGAAGTTAGAATGATATAGGACTATGCTGCTCCTTCTCCTGTTTAAACCAAGGCCAGTGCTGCAGTCACTTTGTTTCTCCCCTCTCCTCCCCCTCCTCCCTCCCCTTCTCTCTCCTCCTCTTTCCTCTTCT
>OMKL01049386.1:0-10238 GCA_900302295.1 Parasudis fraserbrunneri
TTTGCGAGGACATGATTCATGACAACAACGTTTTGACACACGCCGCGCAGGGGGGGGGTTTGGGACCCGGACCGGTGCTGAGACACATATTTCACCTCGGATTTAAAGGTCCAGTCTGTGATTCATCATACATTTTGGCTGTATACTTACAGACTATTGAAGGGTTTGACTTGAGACGGAAAATAACTTTCATAACTCAAAAGTACCCGTCGGTTTTCGTCCGTGTTTACAAAATGTGACCAAAACTTTTTTTTTTAATTTTTTTTTTTAGGTTTTGTAGGCACATTTCCCTGTATTAGGAGCTCACAAAACTCCCTCCAGTCCCATGGTTTGGCTTCGGGACAACCTGCTTGTTTACATTTCAATCACAGATCGCACCTTCAAACTTTTCAGTCACAGAAAGTAAATCTGAGACCTTCGGGTTAACATATTCAAAACTAAATGTGGAGTTTGTTTGTTTGTCTAGCTAGCCGGTCTATAGGGAGGGTATGAAGTGAGTGTTCTAAGCTAGTAGCCTGCAGTCTGTCCCCGCCTCAGGCAAGGTGCCGGGTGCCGTGGATAGGTTCTGTAGTTTACACATTCCCGAGGTCTCCGAGGACACCGAAGAGGAGACATCGCGCAGCCTTTTACAAGCTACCTCTGAGGTTTCGAACTCATTTTAGACATTGAGTGTGTGTGTGAGGGAGAGAGAGAGAGAGAGAGAGAGAGAGGAGAGAAAGAGAGACAGAGGGGGAGAGAGAGTGGATGTGGAGGCGACTGTAGGCCTAGAATTATAACGCAGTGCCGTCAAACATTCCTTTACGACTGGGAGACGAATGGCATTGTAAGGAGCAGTGTTGTCTCCCGATGTTGCCTCCCAATGTTGCCTTCCAATGTTGCCTCCCAATGTTGCCTCCCAATGTTGCCTCCCAATGTTGCCTCCCAGCGCTGAACTTTTGCATGAGAACGCTGAGGCTGCGACAATAGCCGATACTTCTAGCTGTAGGCTGTAGCTATAAGGATTACAATGTCAGTCGGTTGAGTTCCTCTGCTGCGGTCCGGTGAAATAGCCGGGAAGGGTCACCATAGGGCCACCCTGGGATGACCAATAAACTCCTAGTTACCACGGCAACCCTGCTACTGACACATTAAATATTTACCTCTGCGGCGGTGAGATGTCGCGGCCACCTCAGCCATCAAGATGAAGTTAGGGCTGATCACTCAAGAGAGAGAGAGAGAGAGAGCAAGGTTCTGTTTTGTGTTAAAATTAAAGGTTTTGCAACCGTTTTATACGATTTCTTTGAATCTGTGGAACATGTGGTCAAGTTTTTTTTCCTGAAGAAACGAGTCTAAATATAATTTGAATTGTTTATTTTCCAGCACCTTTTTCTTCCCTTGCATTGCTTACTGTTTCTGGTGGGTGTCATATTCTCTTTCCCTGATTGGCTAATTTAATCTGAAGACTTTTTTTTTTTTCAGGTAACCAATGTAATATTTTCCCCAGTGCCTAAATAACATTCAGAACCTTCGTAGCCGCCTAAATTTTGCGTAAATGTAAATATACTTTTTGTTGGGATTACATGTAATTTTAAGGTCACTTCCATAAAAAAATATGCAGTGAAACGGGGAACTCAGTCCAATGTACAGATGTACAATTATTTGAAAGGTTACCACCCTCTACAACCATCACCAACAGATGTACACATTAATGTCACAATGTAAATAACTTTTTCTCTTCGAACACGCGTCTGGATAAGGCCACTATACTGCTTTATAAGGCCATTTTCTTTGTCTCATCCATTCCGCTACATGAAAAGGATCCAGTTCAGGTGGCGAAGTGGGGGGTATTTTAACTTAAGGGCGAGTTTACACCAAGGGGCTACCGCTGCAAGGTTTCAGCCAGGATGATCATTTGGATGGAGTTGGTGCCATTTCCTTCGTGAGAATTCTTCTTTGAACCTGCGAGAGTTTCTGGGGGTGGTTAATTCTCTCCAGTACCGTATGTACCCCTGTACACAGAGAAGAAATAGGTACTGAAAAAAAATAAATGATTAAAACACGTGACCAGTCCCAAAAAATCTGTCGTGCTTTTCAAATGTCACGCAAGTTGAAATGCCCTCCCTCTTCGCAGCTTTTAGACAGCTTAGCATCAGACTCTTGATGCAACGCAAGAGTCTGAGTGTGAGATTAATGACATAACAGCACGCTTTATTTTCTGGTTCAAAATGTAGGCTACACTGTAAGGTTATAAAGAAGGGTCCCCAGCAGACAAAGAGAGACAACCCAGAGATCTGGGAGAAAGGTGGGAGGTCAGGGTTTATTCCGGCCAAGTTCCAAGGAACATTTACCGGCCAAAACTCTCTCTCTCTCTCTCTCTCTCTCTATATATATATATATATATAGATATAGATATATAGATAGATAGATATAGATATAGATGTATATACGTGTGTGTGTGTGTGTGTGTTGTTGTTGTTGTTGTTGTTGTTTTTTCTGTGACTCCATTCTCCTGCTTATTTCACACAGTCTAGATGAACTAGAAACAATCTAGTTCCTGCAGTTGCTGGCTGGGCTAAGCTATGCGATTTGAATGTAAATTTTATATTTTTGTTTTAGTTATCGGGGCTATAATTAATAGTCTCCTTTGAAATCATTATGTGTAAGATATTGATATAAATACCATCGTTTTCTAATACAGGCACATACTAGATCAACGTACCATTACTGTTGTTAACAGCATAATTGCCTCTTTTTCTATTCTAATTTCTATCAGACTATCCCTGAAAATATGGTAATATAACAGCCTTTTAGAAGTTATTTTACACCTGTTATAGACTATAACAACCATGACCAGATTAACACCACTGACATGGCACACTTCTGTCATAGCTAGTGAGAGTAGGCTATGTGTGCTAAGGGCTGACTACTGAGAGTCAAGAATTGAAAGTAACGTTAACCTACTCTAGGCAACAATGGAAAATAAACAAGATTGAATGCTCTGACTAAGAATATTCGATATCGTTTTTAGAGAGGTTTGCATGAATCAATAGCAATAATAAGATGTCCGGGTGAAACTGTAGACTGCAACTGTTTGAAACTGTGGGCTATTTCTCAAACAATCAGCAAATGGTTAAGACGATGGTCAGGCTGCAGCCCATGCATGTTATAGGCCTATCTCCTAATAAAAAAAAATAGCAAATACAATGCGTTACTCTGGGAGAACTCAAATATGAGCCTTTACACAATCCATCTCCTCTGACCATCCGTCAGGCTATTTATAAAATCGCTGCTCCCTGTAAGACGGCACACTTCAGACATTTGCCGAAACAAAATGGGGGATAAAAGCTTACCTTCTGTAGCCCTCGAAACGTTAAACTCCTTCAGTTTTTCCTTTTCTAGCTCTACGTGTTCCTTGAACAGATGCACCGGACAGTGGTTGCTCTCCGTTATGTCCTGTAGGTTTGTCTCCGAGTTCCCCAGCTCCCTCGCCCGTGCCAAGCCACTCTCCAAAACTTCCCTGTACGTGATACTCTCTTTGCTGCTCTCCTTGGCTTTCTGATCGAAAGATTTCGATACGAATGCCGTAAGTTCTTCCATGGTCGATAGTGGTCCTGAACACGGAAATCCACCGTAAATTAGCAGCACCGTTCTACTGTCTGCTCTTCGTGCGTTATTTCGTGATAGCGGCGATATAAGGGGTGGAGAAGAGGTGAGATCACTCCTGCTGTTATGACTGTGTATTTGAGAGCACACTATTTATACACGGCCACCTCGGCCCAGCCCCCATCTCTGTGTCTTGAGCAATTACAGGCGGCTCGACTTTTCAGAATTCAACTTTCAGCAGCTTTTCCAGAAATCAATGCTGCGATGGAGGCGGTTAATTGAATTACAGGTCATTACAATGCCTACAGTGCCTTTCACGTGCGAGAAAGCAGTAGGCTATATATATTTAATTAATTCTAAGATAATTTCGTTAACGTGATTATGAGATACAAATACAAAGCTGCCGGAATTGCCCCCTATTGTTGCCGTTTGTTGAGATGACAAATATAATCGAAAGCTAATCCACGAAAGACCTATATCCTAAACCATAGGCTATCTATAGATTTAAGGATTATAACTCATTAGAGTTTTATGACCAAGTCATAATCTTACCAAGGCAGAGCTAATGAGCATTACCCTATACACTCCTATTATATGTTAATTATTGATTGTTAAGTTGCCAAACGAATTATCTATTAATGGACTTAGGCCTATTAAACATTAATTAACTTCTAATTTGTTCAGAATCCAGGCCTAAATTTGGGGTAATCTCGGTTTATATGGTAAATTAAAAAAAAAATTTAAATACAAAAAATTAGGATTTAATGTATTGGTCTACTGCCTTGTCTAAACGTTAATTTCAGCAAAGGCAAGTGTCTAAGTTCTTAGAGTTTTGACTTTTTTTCTACGGATGAAACCAAGGAATCCCTGCATCTAGACATTTGACGTGTAGCCAGGTATAACCTATCAATTAGCCTTAATCTAACAAAAAATACTGTGAGATAGGGTAATTCAAATCCCTTTGGGGGCGTTTACTGTTGAATCATATCTGGGTACAGGTTAACATTACAAATCATATCACCGGTGGAAACAATGTTCCCCCTATTGACGGGATTTTCATGGAAATAAGGGAAACCATCATGATTTAACGTTATCTTAGACGTGCATCAGTCCCGCACACAAACGCAAAAGGCCGAGAGAGGAGCGTTATCCCCTGGGTATGCTACCCTGAGCTCCCCGGCAGTGTGAAAGCGCTCATAGCTCAGCTCTCTAATGACGCGATTTGATATCTCTCCATTTATCACTAACCCTGCTTCAGATCACAGCGGCTGACACGAGGGCCGAGGTCTCTCCCTCGTGCCATGAACTGCGCCTTTTGTTGCTAATGGACTTAAATCCTCTTTAAGACGCAAATCTGTGCTCCCAATCGTGTGCCTCGATATTAAGTATCATTCTTGAATAAACTGGCGTTTATAATGGTGCACGCGTGTGGTAACAGCAAAGTTATAGCCTGCAACCATCTTGCCCTTTTAAAAAATAGAATACAATTAAAATATAGGCCGACCTTTTACGCACACTTTTACGCATGGCCCACGTACGCCCTATCCTCTGAATAAGTTTCAACATAAATTTTACAATACACTAATATTAATTTTACATGCCAAAAAAATGTGCACAAAATTTGCCTGTTAGAGTGTGGTGTTGCTAGAAAGAAAAAATAGGAGTTTGCCCATCCAATGAAGGAAAAGGTAGGCTAATTAAATTGAATTAAATCTTTCAATTAAATCTAAATGTAATTTGACAAAAAGTTTACAAAATGTTATGGTTATTTTAGCTTTTAAAATATTCCCAATTGAATCATTAAGTCTATCAACACAGTCAAATACTTCATCAAAATGGGAAGGGAAAAAAATCAATTGTAGGCTAAAGACGGCCCAACATTTTGAACATGGATGATGGACAGAACACTATCTATTAAACTAACTGTGTGGCAGTGTCTTGCATTATGGATGGTTCTTTCACTTAGCCTTGCATTTACGATCAGTTTTCTGCACATCGACACGATCTTAATTGTAAAACTTCAAAGCATTACTTTTTTTCCTAAACGTTTGAATGTGACTGCGAAATTCCATTGACGCAAGGCACCCACATGTGCTGCCCAATCAACAGCAGCCTCGAGGATATCAGAACACACGAGCACAAATCGAAGAGGGATGCTCTTTACGCAGCAACGCTGGTGTCGCTGTAGTTTAGTGACCAAACATTCTTAAAGGGGCATGAATCATATTTCTCACTTTCCGACCATTGCCAACTATTTCAACACCCCACCCTCCCCGACTACCCAAGCGTTTGATAGGAGAGGCCTGGTGTTTTTTTGTATGTTTATTTTCTTGTGTGTGGCAGGCCATGCGCACTGGACCAGCAAGCAGTGCACCCAAGAGATTATATAGTCTCATTATAAGATGAACATTATGTCTCCATTGAGTTCCCAGTCGAGTGTAATGTTACTACAATTGTCAGTGTAGCATACCATTTAGAAAAATCAAAGCTAGAAAGTCTTATGATTAAGATTTAAGATTACTTTATTGTCAATTTACAGGAGGCAATTGAAATTGGTCCTTTTTTGTATCCCTCTTAGTTACACATACAGCTTAAGTATATTATTAGGCCTATGTGCAAATGATGATGATGATGACGATGATGATGATGATGATTATATTATTATTATTACAGTATTATTATTACTACTATTGGTATTATTTTTATTATCATTATCATCATCATCATCATCATCATCATCATCATCATCATCATACTGTAAATTATGGACTCAGGGTTAAATTGTGTGCTTATATTTCGACACAAAACATTTCCCTTTTTGTAATTGTCTATAATAACAACTTCAAATTCATTGCAATGTTTGGCCAAAAATATCTTTGAGATTTAATATATCTATATCTATATCTATATCTATATCTATATATATATGTGTGTATTTATTTCACAATGTTGCCTAGTCTGCAAGATATATTTTCTAAATAAATATTTCCATCATATGAGTAAATAACATATGCATTTTCTGCTGGGATTAGGAGTGAAAACTAATAGCCTAGCTCATTTCTTCAGCTCCATGTAAACACACAATTTATTCCAAATGTCTTCCTGTGTTAGCTGCCCGATTTCTGTGGGACTGAGAGGGAGCTAAGAATCTTTCATTAGTAAGCCCTTCTCTTCCAAAACCATAAAGCAGGACCCTTCAGCTCATTTTCACCGTGTGGCTGGCTGTATTTATGTATGCTCACAGTCAACCATGACACAAGGTGTTTATATACTTTATACAAGTGGAATCCTTTTTAAATTTTTTTAAAATTTTTTAACATTTATCGGGTCACAGGATCAGCCCAATTCATTTCTACTTAATTGCTGCTAGCTACTTTCCTGGTGATCATTTTGAATAATTTGGCAGAGAAACTCATGTAGATACTGTAGATTAGGCCTATTAATTGTTCTCTGTGAATTCAATCTATTGGACATTCTCAGGGTATGATCATCAGTAATACCACATGGCTGCAGGTAGAGCCCTGCTCCTTTAAGAGGTAATTGAGTCCAACTAAAATACACTGCCTATAATGAGTTGGAGGAGATCCCAAGCACAGTTCTTTACTGCCCATAAACTCCATCATGTCCTGAGTGATCATCTACAGCCAATTATGACGTGATGAGGAAATCCCCCTACTACCTACTTGTGATAGGCTTTGGAGCATTATCAAGCCATCAGCTGGCTTAAATGAATCTGCGGTGTCTGGAAGACAAGCACAGAGAGATAGAGAGAGATAGAGAGAGAGAGAGAGAGAGAGAGACACAGCGATAGAGAGAGAGAGAGAGAGAGAGAGAGAGAGAGAGCGAGAGAGAACCGGGAGGAGCGGAACAGGACGCCTCCACTGATCATAAGTTGGACTTACAGTTCCAGATAGCATGTATCAATACGAGGATTAGTTGCAGATGAAACACTGTTAGTGCCCAGCCTGTCTGGAGGCCAAGCACTGTCTGTAGTCAGCCAGTAGTCACAGCAGCACACAGGTACAGTGGAGCTAGAGGAGAAAGGGAAGGCAGAGAACAGGGCCTAAAGTGGGATTGGAAATGCCACAACAGCGTTTGAACCTGTTCACTCTGCCAGACTAATCCTTCATGTGTAAAGGGATGAATGATTCTAAACGCAGATCTGAGCTTCTGGACATTTGCCAAGATGTATTTTTTTTCTCTTTTTGAAGGGGAGGTGGCTTTCATTCATGATGACTTAGCAGTTACTGAGAATGTAGAGGTTAAATGGGGCTAAGAAATTGAATTTTTTTTTTTTTTTTTTTTTATACAAATCTCAGTGCATATAGAAATGTGTATAACAAAGTGCATAATACATTTTGGACAAAGGTTAAGTTGCTTGGCATTGGAGATTATATAGCAAATTAACTGTAATTGTGTGTGTGTGTGTGTGTGGGCACATCTTTTTCCCCCGCATGTGTTCATCTTCATTTTCCTGTATTAGAATTTAGCCAAATCATAATGTATGACAGATCTGATCGCCTAAATATAACACTTGCCCCAAGAGAGGACAGCCATATTCTGGCTTTAAAAATCTGATCTTCAAAAACATCTTCTGCAGCTGCAGCTCCAGCTCCTAATATAATCTCCATGATCATAATGTTTATTTTAGTGCTTCAGTTCTCTCCAAATATCACCATCTCGTACTGTACTGTACACAGGGACAAGGAACAGCTAAAATCCAATAAAGCAGTACATTCATCTATATAAATCTATATATAAAAATCAGCAACCTGATATTTCTATAAGGATACACTATCCAAACCCAGGAAAGCAGATAACATGATTCATTCCGTGATGTTGCGAATGTGATCCAGTCATTGTTAGAAATTTGGATTCCACCTCCAGCCATGTTAATGACAGTCATTAAGTGTTTGTTTGTCTGCGGGGCTCTCGGGGATCTCATGGCCGCTGTATTGTCTGGAGCCTTCATTTAGATCCTCTTCCTCCAGTGCTGCAGTCAAGCCAGTCCACAGAGAATAGAGACTGCTCAGCGTTCAAAGCCTCGCCTGCCATCTAAATCAGGCTTTTAGGGCAAAAAAAAGGGAATTCAACATGAAAAAAATAGCACACTCTGCTGAACATTAGTCCAAACTAGACTGGGATGTTTTGGGAATATGTTGGTCTCCTTTTTGGATTGTTATGTTCTTTTCGTTGTGTGTTCTCCAACGTCTATCTACCCACAGGGCACAGGGGCCTCCAAATTGAAAGACGGCATGAAATTGACATTATACCCCTAAATGCTGCACAGATTTGCAGGGAAAACACTGTAATCCACTAACAATGCTTCAGTATAACCTCCCCCCAACCTCCAACCCCCAACCCCAACATCTCTCTCTCTCTCTCTCTCTCTCTCTCTCACCAGCTAAAGTTTGTTCTTATGCCCATTAATTACTTCCATGATCCTTTAAGGCCCAATCAGTGATCAAAACGTAAACAAATGGGTAGCCCCACCACCAAGAAAATAAAAATAAAAGAAGCAATGGAAACATGTTTTTATTGTAGTTTTCATCAAGTCTATAGTTGATTGATTCTGCTCTTGATACAAGAACTAACTCTAGACAGTGGGTAAATGTCAGTTTTTAATTCTATTTGCTGTATTTTGAGTGTGTAAAAGGTTTGTTTTCATTTCAAATAAAATAGATCTATATTCTACTCTATGATGGGTTATGAAAAAGAACAAAGAACAAAGCTTATTTGCCATCCACAAAAGCCATCCAAAACGGATTGGGCCTTTAACAAAAACGCTAGTAAGAGTGTATTGTAGCGCAGGGTCCCTGCGCTGACGTTAATATAGCTATGGTCACAGACTCTGGGGAAATGCAACAGATAAAGCACAATTTACACAAATCAATAGTGTTCAAATAATTCATGGCTGATACAGCATGGTATTTTGGCTCTTTATTCACAGTAGAAGACCATGTTTTATTTGACTCCCACAGGGCAACATGAAAGCCTTGGAGAGGGGAGGGGAGAAGGGGAGATGGGGATGGGGAGACTACACCAGGATAATATGAGGACATTGATCATTTAGTGCACAGAGGGCCACTGAACCTGTGAATAAAGCCTAACCAGAGCCAGGATTTGTATGATTTATATGTTGTTTAGGTGTCTGATCATCCCATGTACAATTCGTTACATCAGCATTACATCATCTTTATAGGGACACGGCGCTGAGACCCAAAGCAGTAGGCCAAACTGTGTTCAAACTACATAATACCCACTGCACACACATGCCTTTTCAGTTATGGTATAATCCTCATTGTTTGTCCGAGGGTAATACATATTTGTATGCAAATCTTTTCCATTCCAGAGCTGGCTTCAATTAGCATTTGTCAATATTGTCCATTTATAAGTAGAATGATCATTGCGGCGGTTGCATCGTGTGGCCAGATGAACCCTAAATTGGACAGTGTTAGTCAGCCACGGCCTGTAGCAGAAATTAATTTGGCTAATGTGGGGATGGATCAAGTTCCCTCTTGGCAGAGAGCAACCGTTGCACAGACATGTTAACAACATCTTTAGAGGCCAACAAGACCCATTTACAATAAGTGTCTGTTTAAGTGTGTGTGTGTGTGTGTGTGTGTGTGTGTGTGTGTGTGTGTGTGTGTGTCGCC